>JAGFNQ010006675.1:46848-187236 GCA_024364735.1 Boesenbergia rotunda
GGTCGCGAGATCAATCCCCACCGACCCTTTAATTTTTTTTCTTTATTAATTCCGAAAAATGCTAGAAAAATTCCATAAAATCCCTAATAATACCAGAAAATTATTGGGTGTTACAATCCTCCCTACCTTATAAAAAGTTCGTCCTCGAACTTAGAACAACTCTGGATACCTTTACCTCATGCTATCTTCTGATTCCCAAGTTGCCTCTTCATACTTCTGATTTAGCCATAAGACTTTCACTAATGGTAGCACTTTGTTCCTCAGCTTCTTATCTGCTCGATCTATTATCTGAATAGGTCGACTTTCATAACTGAGATCTTCTTAAACTTGTACCATCTATGGCTTAATCACTTGGTTGGCATCTGGGATGTGCTTCTTTAACATTGAGACATGGAACACATTGTGTATTGCTGACATCTCTGAGGGTAGCTCCAACTCATAAGCTACTTTGCCAACTCTTTTCGTCACTAGGTAGGGTCCTATGTATTGATGACTTAGCTTGCCTTTCTTGCCAAATCTCATTACACCCTTCATAGGAGCTACTTTGAGGAACACTGTGTCCCCAACTTCAAACTCTAACGGTCTACGGCGTACATCGACATAACTCTTCTGCCTACTCTGAGCAGCTTCTAATCTCTGGCGAATGCTCTTTATAGCTTCTGTGGTATCATCTATAAGGTCAGTCTGAGACCCCATTTCTTTCTTCTCACTACCATCATACCAACAGAGGGGAGATCTACACTTCCTACCATAAAATGCTTCATAGGGTGCCATACCAATAGTGGCTTGGTAACTGTTGTTGTAGGCAAACTCAGCTAAACATACATATTTGCACCAACTGCCTTTGAAGGCTAATGCACAAGCTCTGAGCATATCTTCTAGAATTTGATTCACTCTCTCTGTCTATCCATCAGTCTGGGGATGGAAAGCTGTGCTAAACTTCAGTTTGGTGCCTAGCGATGTCTGTACGCACTCCCAAAAGTGTGAAGTGAAACGACCATCTCTATCAGAGATAATGGTCTTCGGGACTCCGTGTAGTCGGATCACTTCCTGTACATATAGCTGGGCTAATCTTTCAATCGAATAAGACACTTTGATTGCCAAGAAGTAGGCAGACTTGGTTAATCTGTCTACTATTACCCAAATAGCGTCATAGCCATTAGTTATTTTTGGTAGACCAACTATGAAATCCATGGCTATGTCTTCCCATTTCCACTCTGGAATCTGAATGGGTTGTAGGACACCTCCTGGTCTCTGGTGTTCTGCTTTAACTCTCTGACATGTCAGGCAGGTGCTGACATACTTAGCTATGTCTCTTTTCATTCCGGACCACCAAAATCTTCTTTTCAAGTCCTGGTACATCTTAGTGGAACCAGGGTGCATTGAGTAGGGAGTTCTATGGGCTTCTTCAAGAATCTTCTTTCTCAGCTCTTCACTATTAGGGACACATAAACGGTCACCATAATAGAGTATTCCACTGTCAGATACTCTAAACTCTTTACTTTCTCCTTCTTGTATCTCTTGCTTGATCCTTTGGATATCAGAATCCTCAGCTTGCTCTTTCTGTATATCTTCAAGCAAGGTTGACTCTAGTGTCAATAGAGCTAACTGCCCATCAATAATCTCCACTCCATAATCTACTATCTCCTTCTATAATGGTGGTGCCAACGATGATAAGGACATCAAAGTGGCACAAGTCTTTCTATTCAGTGCATCTGCTACTCTATTCGCCTTACCAGGGTGGTAAAGAATCTCACAGTCATAGTCCTTCACTAACTCGAGCCACCTTCGCTGTCTCATATTGTGGTCTTTCTGAGTGAAGAAATATTTCAGACTCTGGTGATCTGTATAAATCTTACACAGCACTCCATACAAATAATGCCTCCATATCTTTAGAGCAAAGACTACAGCTGCCAACTCCAGATCATGAGTGGGGTAATTCTTTTCATAGTCATTGAGTTGCCTGGAAGCATAAGCTATGACCTTGCCTTCTTGCATAAGGACTGCTCCAAGTCCTAGCTTTGATGCATCACTGTATATATCAAAGCTCTTATCACCTTCGGGTACTGTAAGGATAGGAGCGCTAGTCAGTTTCTTCTTCAACTCAAGGAAACTCTGCTCACAGTCCTCAGTCCACTCATACTTCTTATTCTTTCTGGTAAGGGCTGTAAGTGGTGAACCTATCTTTGAAAAGTCCTCTACAAACCTTCTGTAGTACCCTGCTAAACCCAGAAAACTTCTGATCTCACTATCATTCGTTGGTCGACTCCAGTTACTAACTGCTTCAATCTTGGCGGGGTCTACCATAATGTCTTCTTTGGAAATGATGTGGCCTAGGAAGGCCACTTGGTCAAGCCAAAACTCACACTTTGAGAATTTGGCGTATAGCTCCCTCTGGTGTAAGGTCTGCAACACTATCTTCAGGTGTTCTTCATGTTCTTCCTGAGTCTTTGAATACACTAGGATATCATCAATGAAGACAATGACAAACTTGTCAAGAAAGTCCTTGAACACTCTATTCATTAGATCCATAAATGTCGCAGGGGCGTTTGTCACTCCAAAGGGCATAACCACAAACTCATAGTGCCCATATCTTGTACTGAAAGCAGTCCTTGGCACATCACTCTCCTTCACTCTGAGCTGATGGTAACCTGATCGCAGATCTATCTTGGAGAACACTGTGGCTCCCTTCAGCTGATCAAATAAATCATCTATCCTTGGCAAAGGATATCTGTTCTTGATGGTTACCTTATTCAAAGCTCGATAATCTATGCACATTCGCATAGATCCATCTTTCTTCTTGACGAACAACACAGGAGCTCCCCAAGGTGAATGACTAGGGCGGATGAAACCCTTGTCGAGCAGCTCTTGCAATTGTTCTTGCAATTCTTTCAGTTCTGCTGGCGCCATGCGATAAGGTGCCTTCGAAATTGGGTTGGTTCCTGGGGCCAACTCAATTTCAAACTCAATTTCCTGATTGGGAGGGAGTCCTGGTAACTCTTCAGGAAACACCTCGGGATAGTCACAGACTACCCTCACTTCTTCTCTCTTCAATCCTTCTCCTTGACTTGCATCCACTATATGAGCTAGAAACCCAGAGCACCCCTTCTCTAACATTCTCTGAGCTTGTAAGGTAGATAGGAACCTCTTTGTCTTTCTCCTTGGGTCTCCAATAAACTCAAATGAAGGTTCTGCTTCTGGTGTGAACTTGACTTTTCTCTTGTGGCAGTCTATAGAAGCACTATACTTGCTCAAGAAGTCCATCCCTAAAATGACATCGTAATCCTTCATCTCAAGGACTACCAAGTCACTATAGAGCTCTCGGTTGGAAATCCAGATTGGTACTACCCTTAGCCTCTGAGTAGAGGCCATTACTTCCCCTGACGGTAAGGTTGTTAAAAATTTCTGACCCAAACTTTCTAGTGGGATCCCTTGCCTTTTAGTGAACAACATGGATACAAAAGAATGGGTTGCCCCAGTATCGAATAACACAATACCATATTGAGATGAGATGAGTATTCGACCTGTGACCATGTTAGGAGCATTTGCCACCTCTTCCCTGGTGATGGCGAAAACCCTGGCGTTGGTCGTGGCTGGTGGGGCTTCCATCCTCGCCTGACTGTAATATGATCCCTCCATAACTGGTTGCATCTGGTGTAGCTGAGCAGGTCCACTCCCGTACTGAAGAAGCTGTGGTGGAGGCGGCTTTGCTTTAGGGCACGCCTTGGCCAGGTGCCCTACTACTCCACAGATATAACACCCGCCAACCCTCGACCGGTTAGGGCAAGCCTTCATCATATGCCCTTCTGCTCCACAAATATGACATCCGCTCATGCCCTGACGACATACTCCAGGATGTGCCTTCCCACACTTTGGGCAAGGGGGATACTTGAGCTGCTTGCTTGACGTGCCCCCTTTGTTGCCCTCAGAAGACTTCTGATCTCACTGCTTCCTCTTACCTGAATTTCCTTTCCAATTTTGTTGGTTTTGAGGATTTCCTTGGGACTTCTGGGCTGATGCCTGTTGTTGTTGCACACGTGTGGCCTTTATACTGTTTAAGTAGTGTTCAGTGATCAGAGCACTACTTACTTGTTCTTCTGAAGTTTGCGGTCTATTACCACCGCTAGCCACATTCAAAGCTATCTGAGGCCTCAACATCTTGAGCATTTGAGCATTAACCTGACCCTTTCCTTTTCAGTACTGACTAACTCCGGGCACAAGCGAGCTAATCGATTGAACTTCTTCACTGCTTCATCCACAGTTAGATCTCCTTGGCGGAACTCAGTAAATTCATCATAGTGCTTGTTTGTCACTTTCATGTGAAAGTACTCTTCCAGAAATTCTGCTTCAAGGTCGGCCCAGGTCATCTGATTCACATTCCTCTTAGCTTTCACTCTTTCCCACCACATCCTAGCATCTCCAGTAAGGCAGAAAGATGTGCACTTTATCTTCTCCACCTCGGGCCAGTCCAGTAACTCCATTATACTCTCCACTGTTTTGAACCATGCCTGAGCATCCCATGGTTCACTTGTGCCAGAAAAATTCTCAGGCTTCAGTCTCTGCCACTGGATCAGATATGCCTCTTGCCTTACTTCTCTTGTCGGAGGTACTGGGGGAACCTCTGTCGCTACTGGTGCTGCTACTTGCGCCACTGGCGCCACTGGAGGGGTAGCAGAAGTGGCCTGCTGATTAGTGGCCTGCTGGTTAGCCATCAAGGTGGCAATGACTTACTGCTGTTCAGCAAGTTGCCTCTGAAGCTGGGCCACCACTCCTTGAAGGTCTGGTGGTGGTACTGACTCTGTTGACCCTGTTCTCTAGGAGCTTGCTCCTCATTTCGGACAATTCTAGGACGTCCTCTTGGCATCCTCTTACTCTATAGCACACAAAAATAAAAGCTCATTATCTCTTACTAACTTACTTCATTATCTCCCTGCACATATTAGCATGCAATAATACTAACATACTTCATGCATTACTGATACTAACAATCAATAATGAAAAGCATATAAAACTGCAAAATATGAACTTCTTACTTGGTAGGCGGCAGGATTGATGCTTGATGTCAGTGTGGCGGAAGGGTGGAACCTTTTGCTCTGATACCACTCTGTGACAACCCACCTTCTAGTACTAAGCTTTAAGGCGGATCGCTACTAACTAACTAACTAACTAATTAGTGATTTCTTATAATGCTAAATCAACTGGGAGAATTTAAAATTTATTATTTCGCTATTTGTTGAACTAACAATTCATAATCATGTTTAAAGTACTAATCAGCCAAAATAAAGCAAAAACTTTAATTTTATTAGCTTGGCCAGGATTTGACCCCTAGACCTCTTAGTTGTAACACTAAAGCACTAACCAGCTGCTCTATACCACTTCTTTTCAATGGTACCAGTCGACTGCTATATAGCCAGTCAACTGGTATCGGCCACAGAAACTTTCCGTGCCCTGCACCAGTCGATTGGCCTCATGGCAGTCGACTGGTGCATCGAACAGTAGGTTCTGTTCGATATCGCAGTCGACTGGTTCTGAACCAGTCGACTGGCACGCCTGAAAACTTGCATTTCAGACCTGAAAATCATCTCCAACGATCCACAAAACATATACTTCCAAGACATACAAAGACATAACTCCATTTCTATACTTTATACTAGTTTTATGAACATTTTAGCAACTCAAAACGAATCCAATAACTTGAAATTAGAATCCTTGCGAGATTTAACAAAACTATCAAAACGTAAGCAAAACACTATAGAGTTTGTACCAAACTTAACCTCTATGCGTAGTTTAAACAAAGTCATTCATTCTACCACTTCAAAACACCAAAATACATGTTCTACAAGACTTAGCCCAAAGATCTCTTCCACGGTTCCGCCGCCACTGAACATCAAAGCAAATCCCTTTGCCTCCTTAACTTATGCTTTTTCTTTACCTTTATCTGCAATAGAAGGAAAATGCAACTAATAAGTAAATTACTTAGTAAGTAAATCCTAACTCACAAATCCAAACGATAAGGGATAAACATGCTCTTTTCAAATAATGCTTACTTCAAAACACATGCACTTTGAAATACTTACACATGGAAACTTTCACATACTTATCATGCTCAATCATGCTTGAAAACATTTACTAGCATTAAAATATTGGCAAATCTAACATGCTCATAATTTCTTTTGAGACTTGCTACTTATGCATTTCCATACTTTAAACCACTAACTTCCTTGCTCTTGCTCTTTAACATGCTTGTAACATAACAATGTTAACATACTTAGCAAAACATATGCTTAAACTGAAAACACTTACATATACTCATATACTTCAAAATAATAATCAACTTTCTCAGGCCTTGACACTGTACCTGGTATCAGTGTACCAATGCGCGCATCCCTAATAGGTTTCGGGGTAGCTAGCCACCGCATCCTATTAGAGCTTCTTTCTTACTTTCTGTGGGCCTCTCATTTGCCCGGTATATGTCACTTTACAAAAGTAAAATACTTTCTTACTCTTAATGCTTGTATTTATCAAGCTAACTTTCTTTTTCATAAATCTTGCACTATAAACCTTTACCTTTTCTTACTTGGAACTTTCATCGAGCACCTTGCGTGCCCTTAACCCAAAACTTATTTTTTTGGGACTTTTCAAGAACTTGGACTTTCATGCTTAGATCACACATATAAAATCTACTTCAATTCAAGTTCTATGATTAAAAACATGTATTCTTTAGAAACTTAAATCACACAATAAACAATATTCTCAAAGCATTCACTTAGATCACAAAAATCATGGTTCTACAACGAGAAACTACATGCGAAGCTACTTCTATTGTAGGTGAGTGATTTACTTACCCTTTTCTTGAAGAAAACTCACTAAGTGTCTCGAAACTCCTAGCGTAGGGTTCTTTTCCTCTTCCTTTGCAAGAAAACTTCACCCTTGGCCCTAGGGAAGAAGCCCTAGGTTTTCTACTTCAAGAGGATGAAGAAGGAGGAGAAAACTCTCCTTTTCTTCCCTGTTTTTCGTAGCCTCCCACCCTGCTCGCGCGGCCTCCTCCAAGCCCTAATGGGGTCTTAACTCAACTTAAGTGGAAGTTTAAATACCTCTTCATGAAACGGGCTAAATCAACTATAATATTATTTCGGTTCATCCTTTTCTTTGCTTGATACCCTTGCCCAGCTGGTTACTTGGACTTGCTTAGGGATTGGCTTCTCGCGTGGTCGCGAGATCAATCCCCACCCGACCCTTTAATTTTTTTTCCTTTTATTTTAATTCCGAAAAATGCTAAAAAAATTCCGAAAAATCCCTAATAATACCAGAAAATTATTGGGTGTTACAATCCTCCCTACCTTATAAAAAGTTCGTCCTCGAACTTAGAACAGCTCTGGATACCTTTGACTCATGCTATCTTCTGATTCCCAAGTTGCCTCTTCATACTTCTGATTTAGCCATAAGACTTTCACTAATGGTACCACTTTGTTCCTCAGCTTCTTATCTGCTCGATCTATTATCGGAATAGGTCGACTTTCATAACTGAGATCTTCTTAAACTTGTACCATCTATGGCTTAATCACTTGGTTGGCATCTGGGATGTGCTTCTTTAACATTGAGACATGGAACACATTGTGTATTGCTGACATCTCTGAGGGTAGCTCCAACTCATAAGCTACTTTGCCAACTCTTTTCGTCACTAGGTAGGGTCCTATGCATTGAGGACTTAGCTTGCCTTTCTTGCCAAATCTCATTACACCCTTCATAGGAGTTACTTTGAGGAACACTGTGTCCCCAACTTCAAACTCTAACGGTCTACGGCGTACATCGGCATAACTCTTCTGCCTACTCTGAGCAGCTTCTATTCTCTGGCGAATGCTCTTTATAGCTTCTGTGGTATCATCTATAAGGTCAGTCTGAGACCCTATTTCTTTCTTCTCACTACCTTCATACCAACAGAGAGGAGATCTACACTTCCTACCATAAAAAGCTTCATAGGGTGTCATACCAATAGTGGCTTGGTAACTGTTGTTGTAGGCAAACTCAGCTAAACATACATATTTGCACCAACTGCCTTTGAAAGCTAATGCACAAGCTCTGAGCATATCTTCTAGAATTTGATTCACTCTCTCTGTCTATCCATCAGTCTGGGGATGGAAAGCTGTGCTAAACTTCAGTTTGGTGCCTAGCGCTGTTTGTACGCACTCCCAAAAGTGTGAAGTGAAACGACCATCTCTATCAGAGATAATGGTCTTCGGGACTCCGTGTAGTCGGATCACTTCCTGTACATATAGCTGGGTTAATCTTTCAATCGAATAAGGCACTTTGATTGCCAAGAAGTGGGCAGACTTGGTCAATCTGTCTACTATTACCCAAATAGCGTCATAGCCATTAGTTGTCTTTGGTAGACCAACTATGAAATCCATGGCTATTGTAGGACCGATGCACGTGAGAGGGGGGGGTGAATCACGTGACTTTTAAAATCTTCGTTATAAAATCAGAGTCGATAGAAAATTGTACAATGCTTTTTATAACGTGCACAGCGGAAAAATTAAAACGAAATGCGAAAGCGAAAAATAAAAAAAATTACACGAGGAGTTTTACTTCGTTCGGAGCCTTCGCTGACTCCTACTCGAAGGCCCAGGTTCCTTGAACCTTTCCTGTGGGAAATCCACTAAAAACCTCTATTGACAAACTACCGATAGAGTGATTCGAATACAAGATTGGGCGGAAGTGTAACAGCCCTACACTTCCCCCTTAAATAATTTAAGTGGAGAAAAAAATTCGTTACCCAACACTTAGATTTATCTGAAGCAGCTTGGGTGTTGGGAGTGATCTTCCAGCAGCGGTCGGACAGCATCAAGTCAAAGCACAAACCGCAGCAGAGGAGCGTGGAAGCAAGAGAGCGCCAAAGCTTGAACCAGAATCAAATTTTCTTATCTGTTAGAGGGCTTGCTTGCTTCTATTTATAGTGCCTCGATGCATGATCTTCTCAGCTCAAATTTTATCCATCAACAAGATAAAATAATTAAAAAAAAGATAATGTTTCTATCCTTTGCTTCAATTAAGAAAATAATTTAAATAAAATATAAATACAGAATATTGAAAAGTTAACCGAGAGGTTTTATCCTCTTACAATTTTATTAATAATTTAAAAGGAGATTTTATCCTTCCAGCTAAGCTTTACGTGAGAATTTTAAGCATTAGTAGGAATAATTTTATTCACTAAAAAGAATGAAATATGAATAATTTAAATGATAATTTATCCTCCACCAAGGCTTTAGATAAGGAATAATTTTATAAAATTCAACTACAAAATCTAATTAAATAAATTCTGTAAAATAGAGTTAATGCATTTACAATCTAATTAAATAAATTCTGTAAAATAGAGTTAATGCATTTAGAATCTAATTAAATAAATTCTGTAAAATAGAGTTAATGGATTTAGAGTTAATTAGACCCCGTCCAAACCTGGATAAGGATCTAACCAGGACTCAACCGAGGTCACCAAAATGGGCCTAAGTTGGAGCGCGCCTACAGTCCTAAAATAGGACCCGTCCTCACTGGTTCGCTCTTCTAGTGACTTACCTCACTTACCTCGTGCAGCTCTACTCAACTTCTTAACCCACCAGGTCTTCCTGCCAGGGCTCAACCACCCTGGTCTTTTTGCCAAGTTTCAACCAACTTGGGCTTCAGCCAGTTGTCAGGCCCCGTGAACCCAACTGGACTTCTCGCCAGGACTCAACCACCCTGGACTTCCCGCCAGGACTCAACCACCCTGGACTTCAGCCTGGTGTCAGGTCCTAAGTCTTTCAACCCTGCACACTTAGTAAAGAGGTCAAAACCAAAAGCAAGTCTAACTTTAACCTATTTGTCATTCATCAAAACTCAGGTTTAACTATTAGTGCAAATTGCACCAACAATCTCCCCCTTTTTGATGCAATGACAACCTGGGTTAAAGTTAGAAAATACCAGATAAAGCAATGAGTCCAAGAATAATATGCAAATGACATGCTCTAAGATCAGAAATTTTTAATTTTCTAACTCAACCCTTAAACCCTCCCCCTTTGGCATTCATCAAAACAAAGAAATAATAAGTGCGCAAGCATCAGAAATAAAACAAGCAATCAAGTAATATGCCAGCCAAGTAAAATATACTTTAAGTATTTGGGGAAGAAAAAATGCTTAACAAGCATACTAAGTTTCTGAACTGATTCAGAGGGGTAAGTCAAATTCTTAATTTAACACAAACAATCTGAGAGCATAAATGTTAAAAGAAATGACTAGGTGTAAATTTAGAAATGACTTTTCGAACACCATTTTCAAAAATTAAAAAGGCTACCTTCAAAATCTTAATCTTTTCCAAAATAAAGAATATCTCAAGGCAAATTAATGAAAAAGAGAAGATTTTCCAAAATTTTCTTTTCAAAGGATCATTTAGAATATTTTCAGGATTAATTTGAGAAAAAAATTTCAAGATATTTTTTTTTAAATCCTTGTTCAATTAAAGATGATATTTTCTAAAACAGTTTTCACTAAACATTTTTGAGAGTTAGAATACAAAATATAAACTCAAGCTCCCCCTGAACCAAGTAAGAAAGTTTAGCCCATTTTGAATGTCTAACCGTAGTTACTAGCTAACTATCTATAGGATAGTAGTTTTCACTAGGTTAGTCAAGTCAAGTACTAGTGTCTAGCTTAGCTTTACAGAAAGACTACTTGACTTGATCAATATGAAGTTGGTATTTAACGCCCAGACTTGCTACGATGCACAGGTTTAAGCATTCTGAAGTCCAGGCAATACCCTATGCATCTCACCCCGTTCTAAGTTTTAGCATACACAAACATGTTATACCTAATGTGCTTTGTGAGATGCGGCCTCTAAATCTATAGGAACATGCATCTCTAGGGGTCAAACTTAGTCTAAGTCCACCAGTCTCGAAAGTCAAGTTTGAAATCAAAGTTAATTTTTTTTTTAAAATTAAGTGTGAAAATCAAAGTCAATTTTGAAAATGAAGTTTAAAAAATACACATTTTAGAGAGTACAAAAAATGCAAGTACAAAAATTAACTCTAACTCAAGCTATGTGTCAAACAGAATTTGTGAGTTGAGTAAAAGTGATTAGGTCAATCCTAGTCTACAACACACATTCCTATTAACCTTCTTAAATTGCTAAATTCGGATTCAGGAAGTGGTTTAGTGAATATGTCAGCTAGGTTAGATTTGGATTCAACATGATTAAGTTCTATTTCCCCTTTATTAACATGATCTCTAACAAAATGGTGCTTAATTTCTATATGTTTGGTCCTAGAGTGGTGAATTGGGTTTTTGGTTAGATTAATTGAACTTAGATTATCTATAAAAGTTTTGACTTTCTTAAAATCTAAGTTAAAATCTTTTAAGGTATGCATCATCCAGAGTAATTGGGCTACACATTCACCCATTGCTATGTATTCAGCTTCAATGGTGGATAGGGCAACACAATGTTATTTTCTACTGAACTAACTAACTAGTGAGGGTCCTAGAAGTTGGCATCCACCACTGGTACTTTTTCTATCTAATTTACAGCCAGCATAATCTGAGTCAGAAAATCCAATAAGTTCAAACTGGGCTGTTCTAGGGTACCAAATTCCTAAACTTTCTATCCCTTTGAGATACCTAAATATCCTTTTAACTAGGGTTAGATGTGATTCTTTAGCACATGTTTGATACCTAGTACACATACTAACTGCAAAGAGAATATCAGGTCGACTTGCAGTTAGGTAAAGTAAGCTACCTATAGCACTTCTATAATACTTAAGGTCAAAGGTTTGCCATTTGTGTCACTATCTATAGTTTGATTGGTAGCCATAGGTGTCATAATTTCTTTAGCACTATCCATTCCAAATTTTCTAAGTAATTCTTTAGTGTATTTTTGTTGATAGACAAAAGTACCCTCACTAGTCTGTTTTATTTGTAACCCTAAAAAGAAAGTTAATTGACCTACTAAACTCATTTCAAATTCATTTTCCAATACCATTATAAAATCTTGTAAAAAATTTGAGTTAGTTGAGCTAAATACTATATCATCTACATATACTTGAGCTATAAAAATATCAGTTTTTAGAGTTTTAACAAATAGTGTTGGGTCAATTTTGCCTTGGTTAAAGCCTTTAGATACTAAGTAGTTAGACAATCTTTCATACCAGGCCCTAGGGGCTTGGTTAAGTCCATATAAGGCTTTCTTAAGTTTAAAGACATAGTCAGGATATTCTAGGCTTTCAAAACCTGGGGGTTGGCCTACATAGATTTCTTCCTTAATCAGGCCATTTAGGAAGGCTGACCTAACATCCATTTGATACAACTTGAATCCCTTATGGGCTGCATAACTTAAAAGCATCCTAATGGACTCAAGTCTAGCTACAGGGGCATAGGTTTCATCATAATCAAGTCCTTCTACTTGGTTAAACCCCTTGGCTACTAACCTAGCCTTATTCCTGACTGTTTCTCCTTGTTCGTTAAGTTTATTCCTATAGACCCATTTAGTTTCAATAAATTTCTTGCCTTTAGGTAAGGGTACTAAGTCCCAAACTTGACTACGTTCAAATTGGGCTAACTCTTCCTGCATGGCTATGATCCAATCAGGGTCAAGTAAGGACTCTTCTATAGACTTGGGTTCAATTTTTGAAATCAAGGCAATTTGACTAAGGTTCCTAAAGGCTGATCTGGTCTGAACCCTTAGCTCTGGATCGCCTATGATCTGATCAGTTGGGTGGGCTGAGCTAACTCGAATAGTTCTGGGTTGGTTAGGTTTAGATTCAGGTGCAGGTTCAGTCAGATCATGGTCTCGGTCCTCAAATTGGCTTTCATTTGGGTCAGTACTAGACCTAACAAAATCAATTGGTTGGTAGGTGGTTTGATCAAGGTTATTTGGGCTAGACTTTTCATCAAATTTTACATTTGTAGTTTCTTCAATTCTTAGGGTAGTTTTATTATAAACTCGATAAGCTCTACTGGTAAGGGAATAACCTACAAAGATACCTTCCTCAACCTTAGAGGTAAATTTTCCTAAGTGTTCTCTAGTGTTTAATATATACACTTTGCATCCAAATACTTTAAAATACTTAATATTAGGTTGTTTTTCATAATAGATTTCAAAAGTTATTTTTCCTAGATTTTTATTTATAGTTATTCTATTTTGTACATAACAGGCTGTACTAACAGCCTCAGCCCAAAAATATTTAGGTAGATTGTATTCATTTAGCATTGTTCTGGTTGCTTCTTGTAGTGTTCTATTTTTCCTTTCTACTATTCCATTTTGTTGAGGTGTTTTAGGACAAGAGAATTCGTGATGGTAGCCATTTTGTATGCAGAATTGGTTAAATTTTTGATTTTTGAATTCCCCGTCGTTATCTCTTTGATACCACTTGTAGGACTGATGCACGTGAGACGGGGGGGTGAATCACGTGACTTTTAAAATCTTCGTTATAAAATCAGAGTCGATAAAAAATTGTACGATGCTTTTTATAACGTGCGCAGCGGAAAAATTAAAACGAAATGCGAAAGCGAAAAATAAAAAAAATTACACGAGGAGTTTTACTTCGTTCGGAGCCTTCGCCGACTCCTACTCGAAGGCCCAGGTTCCTTGAACCTTTCCTGTGGGCAATCCACTAAAAACCTCTATCGACAAACTACCGATAGAGTGATTCGAATACAAGATTGGGTGGAAGTGTAACAACCCTACACTTCCCCCTTAAATAATTTAAGTGCAGAAAAAAATTCGTTACCCAACACTTAGATTTATCTGAAGCAGCTTGGGTGTTGGGAGCGATCTTCCAGCAGCGGTCGGACAACGTCGAGTCAAAGCACAAACCGTAGCAGAGGAGCGTGGAAGCAAGAGAGTGCCAAAGCTTGAACCAGAATCAAATTTTCTTATCTGTTAGAGGGCTTGCTTGCTTCTATTTATAGTGTCTCGATGCATGATCTTCTCAGCTCAAATTTTATCCATCAACAAGATAAAATAATTAAAAAAAAGATAATGTTTCTATCCTTTGCTTCAATTAAGAAAATAATTTAAATAAAATATAAATACAGAATATTGAAATATTAACCGAGAGGTTTTATCCTCTTACAATTTTATTAATAATTTAAAAGGAGATTTTATCCTTCCAGCTAAGCTTTACGTGAGAATTTTAAGCATTAGTAGGAATAATTTTATTCTCTAAAAAGAAGAAAATACGAATAATTTAAATGATAATTTATCCTCCACCAAGGCTTTAGATAAGGAATAATTTTATAAAATTCAACTACAAAATCTAATTAAATAAATTCTGTAAAATAGAGTTAATGCATTTAGAATCTAATTAAATAAATTCTGTAAAATAGAGTTAATGCATTTAGAATCTAATTAAATAAATTCTGTAAAATAGAGTTAATGCATTTAGAGTTAATTAGACCCCGTCCAAACCTAGATAAGGATCTAACCAGGACTCAACCGAGGTCACCAAAAGGGGCCTAAGTTGGACCGCGCCTACAGTCCTAAAATAGGACCCGTCCTCACTGGTTCGCTCCTCCAGTGACTTACCTCACTTACCTCGTGCAGCTCTACTCAACTTCTTAACCCACCAGGTCTTCCTGCCAGGGCTCAACCACCCTGGTCTTTTTGCGAAGTTTCAACCAACTTGGGCTTCAGCCAGTTGTCAGGCCCCGTGAACCCAACTGGACTTCTCGCCAGGACTCAACCACCCTGGACTTCCCGCCAGGACTCAACCACCCTGGACTTCAGCCTGGTGTCAGGTCCTAAGTCTTTCAACCCTGCACACTTAGTAAAGAGGTCAAAACCAAAAGCAAGTCTAACTTTAACCTATTTGTCATTCATCAAAACTCAGGTTTAACTATTAGTGCAAATTGCACCAACAGTTATGTCTTCCCATTTCCACTCTGGAATCTGAATGGGTTGTAGGACACCTCCTGGTCTCTGGTGTTCTGCTTTAACTCTCTGACATGTCAGGCAGGTGCTGACATACTTAGCTATGTCTCTTTTCATTCCGGACCACCAAAATCTTCTTTTCAAGTCCTGGTACATCTTAGTGGAACCAGGGTGCATTGAGTAGGGAGTTCTATGGGCTTCTTCAAGAATCTTCTTTCTCAGCTCTTCACTATTAGGGACACATAAACGGTCACCATAATAGAGTTCCCACTGTCAGATACTCTAAACTCTTTACTTTCTCCTTCTTGTATCTCTTGCTTGATCCATTGGATATCAGAGTCCTCAGCTTGCTCTTTCTGTATATCTTCAAGCAAGGTTGACTCTAGTGTCAATAGAGCTAACTGCCCATCAATAATCTCCACTCTATAATCTACTATCTCCTTCTGTAATGGTGGTGCCAACGATGATAAGGACATCAAAGTGGCACAAGTCTTTCTACTCAGTGCATCTGCTACTCTATTCGCCTTACCAGGGTGGTAAAGAATCTCACAGTCATAGTCCTTCACTAACTCGAGCCACCTTCGCTGTATCATATTAAGGTCTTTCTGAGTGAAGAAATATTTCAGACTCTGGTGATCTGTATAAATCTTACACTGCACTCCATACAAATAATGCCTCCATATCTTTAGAGCAAAGACTATAGCTGTCAACTCTAGATCATGAGTGGGGTAATTCTTTTCATAGTCCTTTAGTTGCCTGGAAGCATAAGCTATGACCTTGCCTTCTTGCATAAGGACTGCTCCAAGTCCTAGCTTTGATGCATCACTATATATATCAAAGCTCTTATCACCTTCGGGTACTGTAAGGATAGGAGCGCTAGTCAGTCTCTTCTTCAACTCAAGGAAACTCTGCTCACAGTCCTCAGTCCACTCATACTTCTTATTCTTTCTGGTAAGGGCTATAAGTGGTGAAGCTATCTTTGAAAAGTCCTCTACAAACCTTCTGTAGTACCCTGCTAAACCCAGAAAACTTCTGATCTCACTAGCATTCGTTGGTCGACTCCAGTTACTAACTGCTTCAATCTTGGCGGGGTCTACCATAATGCCTTCTTTGGAAATGATGTGGCCTAGGAAGGCCACTTGGTCAAGCCAAAACTCACACTTTGAGAATTTGGCGTACAGCTCCCTCTGGTGTAAGGTCTGCAACACTATCTTCAGGTGTTCTTCATGTTCTTCCTGAGTCTTTGAATACACTAGGATATCATCAATGAAGACAATGACAAACTTGTCAAGAAAGTCCTTGAACACTCTATTCATTAGATCCATAAATGTCGCAGGGGCGTTTGTCACTCCAAAGGGCATAACCACAAACTCATAGTGCCCATATCTTGTACTGAAAGCAGTCCTTGGCACATCACTCTCCATCACTCTGAGCTGATGGTAACCTGATCGCAGATCTATCTTGGAGAACACTGTGGCTCCCTTCAGCTGATCAAATAAATCATCTATCCTTGGCAAAGGATATCTGTTCTTGATGGTTACCTTATTCAAAGCTCGATAATCTATGCACATTCGCATAGATCCATCTTTCTTCTTGACGAACAACACAGGAGCTCCCCAAGGTGAATGACTAGGACGGATAAAACCCTTGTCGAGCAGCTCTTGCAATTGTTCTTGCAATTCTTTCAGTTCTGCTGGAGCCATGCGATAAGGTGCCTTCGAAATTGGGTTGGTTCCTGGGGCCAACTCAATTTCAAACTCAATTTCCCGATTGGGAGGGAGTCCTGGTAACTCTTCAGGAAACACCTCGGGATAGTCATAGACTACCCTCACTTCTTCTCTCTTCAATCCTTCTCTTTGACTTGCATCCACTATATGAGCTAGAAACCCAGAGCACCCCTTCTCTAACATTCTCTGAGCTTGAAAGGTGCAAAATTTCCAATTATCAATTTAAATGCCAATTAATATTCCCATAATTTGTCTAGACTTTCTTGAAAGAAAGTGCCCAAAATTGCGAACTTTCCATAAATGGAATGTTCCCAAAAATAAAAGGTTTTCAGAATAATTGTAAGTTTTTGGTACAAAGAAAACCTACGTTTTTCCAAAATTGGAAAATTTCCAAAATTGGAAAGTTTCCAAAAATGAAAAGTTTTCACAATTATTATAAAATTTCAGAACAAGAGATATTTCAAAAGTTTGCGAAATTTCATGAGGATTTCCAAAATTTAAAATTCTAAATTGAAAATTTACCATAATTGAAAATTTTCCATAATTAAAAATTTTCCAAAATTGAGATCATGATAAAGCTTTCCGCAAAACAATTATATGATTATGTCAAACACAAACCTCGGCTCTGATACCACTGTTGGGACTGGGTGCATGTTGACATGGATGCGGGTTCGTAATTTCAAAATTAATTACGTGCAGCGGAAGGTTTAGCATAAATAATTTCTCTAAATCATTTAACCACACATCTAAGCATGCAATTTTATCTTGTGTAGACATGATCATATATTTGAAATTTTGCAAAAACATAAACTAATTTACATATTACCTCGCGTAACTCGAAGGAAGGGACGAGATCCAACCGTAAGCGTCCCTTGTAAGCTCCGCCTCTATTCGCGTCCACGCTAAGTATCTTCGGGATGACTTCGCAAAGCCACGAGTTTCGTGTTCTCGAGAAATACTAGATTCTCCGAGAATGTGACAAGAAAAACCAAGAGAGACGTCGGAATACTAACCACAAAAGGATGGCCGGAATCAAAATTCCAGCGAAGCAAAAGAAGAGGCTTGCGGCAATAAGATCCTTGCGGCAAACTCTAATTCCGGCAGCACCTTCTTCCGGCCAAGAGATGGCCGGAGCTTCCTTCTCCGACAACAGGTGGTGGCCAGTTGTGAAATCGTACTTACACATATAGATTCAAAGTCTAATTTAGCTGATATTTTCACCAAACCACTACCTGAGTCTGAGTTTAGCTCACTAAGAAGGCAACTAGGAATGTGCTCAGTAGAATAGGATTAGTTTCATTTTTTATATTTTTGGATTTCTTTCATTTTTAAAAAAATCTATTAATTGTTTTTCAAAAATCATAGTCTTTATTGTTTTAAGCTTGCTATTTGATTTTCCAACTTAGTTTTCCAAAAAATTACCCCTTTTAAAACTAGGGTCCTTCTTCGTGATGGACTTAGCATAAGACTTAACTCTAGTTTGCATGTTCCTGTAGATTTAGAAGCCAGCATCACACAAGCACATTAGGATACTTTGATTGATAACCTAGATTGGGTTGAAATGCTTAGGTCTATGCCTTGACTCATGATGCTTTAAGTCAGTGCATCAAGAGTTGTTGGGGCAATAAATATAGTTGAACAACAATCAAGTTAAGTAATCAAGCTTAGAAAGTCTAACTTGATCAGACTACTTAACTTGACTAACCCAAGTGAAATCTACTATTTTATAACAGTTAGTAAGTAACAAATTGGGTTAGACAGGGACCCAATGAATTATGATTTGATTAATTTTCAAAATTCTTAATTGCATGAATTATTTTTCATGCTTGGACTCACTAGGATTGTCGACTTGGTTCAAATCTTGTCACTTTTAATTTCTACTTACTTGGTTATTTACTACTAATTCTTGCCAGTACTTGTTACATATCAATTGCATTTTTGACATGATTTTTTATTCATGATTTATGTTGCAAGACTAATGGGCTCTGATACACAATCTTTCCTTAGTCAAAATTTTCTTTCAAAATATATTTTTCAAAAGAATGTCTATTTTTTTTTGATATATGGCAAAGGGGGAGAGTAGAAAAGTGAAGTTAAAAATTAAATTTTTAGTAGAAAAAGTGAAGTTAAATTAATTTTTTTTCATCAAAGAAGTTTTTCCTTTCTCAAAAGTTTTTTCTTTAACATAAAGTTTTTGGAATTTGTAATACTAAACAAATTTTCAAAACTAAACTTAGAATTATTTCTTTTTCAAAGTAATGAATGATTTAATACTTAGAATTATTTTCAAAAATTAGAAAAAAAAATCAAAATGGAGATTGCATGTTTTCAAAAGCTTCAGTGGGAGGATTTTAAATCATGGGGGAGCTTTATGCAATTTTTCAATTTCCAAGGTTTTTTAAAAATTTGAAATGTTCTAAAAGAGGGGAAATTACTAATCAAGGGGTAGAATGAAAAAAATTTGTTTTTAACTTATTATGTCTTATCTTTGTGCTTAACTGTGGATTATTTCTTATTCATGTTTTTAACTTAACTTTTGAACTAGGTTGGCATAAATCAAAAAGGGGGTGATTGTTGGTGTCGGCAGCACCAGATCGAACCTGGCTTTGATAATAGCAAAGGGTTCAAAGTTAAGTTTATATTGTGATCTGATGATTCTACTAAGTGTGTAGGAATGTCCTAGTTAAGCTAGACATGAAGTCTTGACCTGCAGGGTTGAGCACAAAATCCTGGTCGAGGACTGGGAACGAAGTCCTGGCTGAGGGTTGGGCACCAAAGACCTAACCGAGGGTTGGGTATGAAGACCTGGTTCGAGGAATTGGGCAAGAAGACCTGGTCGGGGATTGGGCACCGAAGACCTGATCCGGAAGATCGGGCAAGAGACTTAGTCGAGCGAGGACTAAGGACAAAAGTAGATATGGATCGAGGTACGCACGTCTTGAGATTCAGGAGTCTCTGAGGCCGAGCAAAAGTCCAACCGGAGGAGCCGGTTGGCAAAAGGTAACTTCTCCTAAGAGGAGTAGGTGAGGACGCATTCCTCGGAAGAGAGAACAAGTAGGCGTCGGTTCGACCTAAGATTTCATTTTGAAATCCAAAGTTAGAACCAAGACAGCTCTCGCTGTTATTTCATGCATATTTATTATATTATTGTTCTTGGACTAACCCTGGTTGCAGGCTAAAAGAAGTGGGTTGCTACGATACCAGGCGCCTGAATGGTATCGGGCACCCCAGAAGGGGTTCTTCTAGCGGATGTACCACGTGACCTACTAGGCACCTGTGAACTCACAGGCACCTCAGTTGTCCCAGGCACCCAAGAATGATGATAAGTGTTGGTCGAGTCTGCAAATAAGGACGCGGCCAAATCAGGTAACGTGGTAGGTGCCAAACAACCATCAGGCGCCCGATAAGCTACTATAAAAGGGGCTTCACCCCTTTGTTTCCAGTAATCAACTCAAGCACTCAAACATGCTACAATAAGCATCCGTGCTCAAGCCTTCTGTGCTGACAACGTTCAAGATCGATGACACACCGCTTCAACAAGCTCAGCATTTTCTTCTTAAGTGTCATCGGTATAAATGCTTCAATTTCTGTTATGTACTTAAGTTCATATATTTGTAAAGAATTTTCCAAAATATAGAATTGTCCAATGTAAACGATCAAGGACCGTGGGCCTTGGAGTAGGAGCCATTACAAATGCTGAACTAAGTAAAAAAGAAAAAGTGTTAGCCGTATTTTACTTATTTTTGCTGTGTCTTAATTCTGATTATCCGAAAAATTTACGTTATCAATATTCACCCCCCCCTCTATCGATCACAACGATCCCACAGTATTAGTGTGGGGCAAGCTGATAGTACATTAGGAATGCCTGTCTAAAGAGTCAGGTAGGGTAAGGTGTACCCTATTTGGTCGTTTTAGCCCAGTGGAACTAGCCGAAGCTACCTCATCACATCCTTTACTAGTTAGACCAAGGTTTCTAGGAAAGGATTGTTGAAAGGCTTTGTCTAGGAAAGGATCGTTGCTCCGATGCCCAAGAAGATCCCTGTGCCTCGCCAAAACCTGAAAGTCAATTATTAAAATTCATTTTCAATTTACTACTTGTTAAACTGGAATCAAATTCAAGGTTCAATCAAATCCTAGTTTTCATTTTAAATTTAAAGATAAAATTTGATACATCTCACAAAACAAATAAGGTTTCTCTATTTTGTCATATAGAAATGGGTGTGATGTTTAGAAGCTAAAAAGATTAGTTCAACCCAACAAACTCCACACATCTAATCAATTTAACTTTTAATTTATTAAATCTAATTTACAATGTTACCGTATCAAAATTCTAATTTAAATCCTTAACTTAAATTAAAATTTATTTTATTTATCAAAATTTAAACTTAATATTTTCTTCAAACTTAACTTAATCAATTTTCAAAAAAATTAATTTTTTTGAAAAAGGATAATAAATTTTCCAACTTAATTCAAACTTAACAATTTTTTTAATTTAACTAAACATTTTTTTTAAAACTAACTTAACAATTTTTTTAAAAAATTAACTTAACATTTTTTTTTAATTAACTTAACTTAATTCTCAATATTAATTCAAAATTAACTTATCATTTTATTAACTTAAATTTTCAAAAATAATTTAAAATTAACTTATCATTTTTCTTAACATAATTCTCAAAATTAATTCAAAATTAACTTATCCTTTTTTTAACTAAAATTTTCAAAATTAATTCAAAATTAACTTAACATTTTTTTTAATTTTCAAAATTAATTCGAAGTTAACTTAACATTTTTTTCTCAAATTTTAAAACTTAATTCAAAATTAATTTAATAATATTTCTTACTCAATAAAAAACTTAACTTAATCCTTTTTAAAACTTAATGAACTCAATTAATAAATTGTTTTTTCAAATTGTTTGTGTGCTTGTTTGTGATTACTTTTCTTGGTCAATCTTAGTCAATCGAGTGCCTAAAACCTGACGGGCGCTCAATCCTTTTTCTAACCAGCCTTAGCTTGTTTTTCAATGCGCCCCTAGTTTTGCAAAACCAGAGGCACCCATCTAACCCCAAGCGCCTGAGAGACCACTCGAGTGCCCCATACTTTTTGAGACCCTGGGCGTCCTTTTTGCCACTCGAGCGCCCTACCGGTGGCTATATAAGCCACCGGATAGATGCCTCCCATCACCAACCAAGGCGCCTCCAGGCCCTCTAAAAACACTCTTTCTCCTCCCCTTTCCCTTCTAAACTTTGTCTGAGCGGTCACGATCAACCGAGAGTCGTCTTCTCTAATTAATATTCGACTATGCCTCCTCGGTAAAATTCTAACCTAAACTTTTTATTTATTTTCTATTTTTTAATTATTATGCTATTCTTCTGTTTAGTAAACGTCGTGTCACTGAGGCTGACCCCGTTGCTGAGCCTAGTCCTGACTCTAGGTTTCACTCATTTGCTCTATTTAATAAGTTTAGAACCACAATCTATAAAGCACTTAAGACTCATTATCTTAGTAGAAGCTTCTTCACTCAATCATGTCCCTTAGCAGTAGAGGTCATTATCCAGTATCAAATTGACAGTTTAGTCTTCTACAATAGCCTAATAAATACCATTTTATGTGTAGAGTTTTATAATAACTTAGTCAAGATTGATGATCTTACCTACTCTACCATGGTCAAGGCCCATAACCTGACCATTACCCCTGCTTTGTTCACTCACTTTCTCGTACTACTACCCTCTGAGTCCACTTGTATCTGCTTTGATACACTACCTAGGGACCTTGCTTTTTCTAACTCTTACTCTCACATCACCTTTGATACACTTTACACTTACATTTTCACGGGTGAGAGGGATCCTACTTTTTCTAACTTCTGATCCCTCGACCTGCATATCTAGGATTAAGTACTTTATCGAGTCTTATGTTGGTGCCGGAAGCACCAAAGTCAAACCTATGATTTGATAATGGCAAAGGGTTCAGAAGTTAAGATTTGGTTGTGATCTAACAAGCATATTAAGTGTGCAGGAAAGTCCTAGGTAACTAGGCACGGAGTCCAGGTTCTATGAATTGGGCACTAAGTCCTGGCCGCAGGCTGGGCATCGAAGACCTGGTGAGTAAAGTTGGGCATGAAGACCTGGTCGAGGACTGGGCACCGAAGGCCTAGTCGAGGACTGGGCACTGAAGACCTGGTGAGTAAAGCTGGGCACAAAGACCTGATCGTGGATTGGGCACGAAAACCTGGTGAGTGAAGCTGGGCAAATGTCTAACTGGAGGAGCTGGTTGGCAAAAGGTGAATTCTCCCAAGAGGAGTAGGTGAGGATGTGTTCCCCATAGGAGGGAACATTAGGCGTCCGTTCGACCTAGGGTTCTATTTGAGAAACCCAAAGTCAGAACCAAGATAGCTCAGGCTATAAATAATGGTCTAACACTATCATTTGTATGCTTTGTATGTCTTTGGAACTAACCCTGGTTGCAGGAACGAATGGAAGGAGTTTTCTGCACTCAGGTGCCTCAATGGAGTGAGGCGCCCTAGCTGGGCTAGGCGCCTGTGTTGATACAGGCGCCCCAGTGAAGGGTTAAACCAAGTCATCGAAGTAAACTGTCACGCAAGCCTCTGGACCAAGTCAAGTGAGGCGCCTGTGTTAACATAGGCACCCCAGTCAGCTCAGGCGCCTCAATGAAGGGGATAGACGCTGACCAAGCCTGCGGATTAGAGTTCGTGCAGGAGAGGCCACGTGTCAGGCGCTCCCTTCAACACAGGCGCCCCATTGACCACTATAAAAGGGGGTTCACCCCCAAGGCTTCAACATCAATTGTTTTCATCTGCTACGCTCAAGCACTCCGCTCCGACAAGTTCCGTACTCGTGATTCAAGCGCTGAAGACGATCCGCTGCTCTGAAAACTTCCAACCCTCCGGTCGTCAGTAAAACTAATTTTTCTTTAAGTGCTGTAACTCTGTTTTTCAATTCTATATTTGTAAACTTGAATTGTAATCTTTCACGAAAATATAGAATTGCCTATAGTAAACGGTGAAGGACCGTGGGCCTTGGAGTAGAAGCCGACCGTGACTCCGAACCAAGTAAAAACAAATCGTGTTAGCGATTGGTTTTATTTTCCGCTGTGCAATTACTCTAACACTTCTGGAAAAAAATTTACGAACAATATTCACCCCCCCCCTCTATCGTTTCAATCCGATCCCACAAGTGGTATCAGAACGGGTGGCTTAAACTTGGTGCAACCACCAGTTTGAGATTTTTTTCAGATTTTCGAATTTCTATTTTTTCGCTCGAATTTTTCACGTTAATCGAGGTTGGTGCAACACCACTCAATTTTTTTTACGTTATTAATATTCTTCCAGCACTACTAATCCAAGACTCAGTCTTGGAACATGTTTTTTTTTATTCTTTTTCAGAAAATCTAATGCCCATGCAAGAGGGATACAACACCGTCAGACCCCCTCTTTTCTGTGGAGAAGATTTCTCCTACTGCAAAAGCAGGATGGAAGTCCACCTGAAAACTCAGGTGGATATGTGGATAATTATCCAGTCTGGGCTGGAAATTCCTAAAAATGCACAAGGCGTGGTGCAACACTATTCCGAGTGGGATGGCCCACTGAAGAAGAAAATTGAGGCCAAGGGAAAGGCAACCCAAACTCTACAATGCGGCTTAACAAAAGAGGAGCTGAACCGGGTAGGACCCTTCAACAGTGCGAAGGAGCTTTGGAATAAGCTGATCGAGCTGCATGAAGGTACCTCCAACACAAGGATCAACAAAAGAGATCTGTTGCGTAACAGACTCTATACAATCAAAATGCACAATGGTGAGACTGCAACCCAACTCCACGCCAGAATCTAGGAGCTGATGAATGGACTGCACATGATAGGTCACAAGGTTGAAAATCGTGACCTGATAAGGTATACGTTAAATTCTTTTCCTAGAAACTCACTGTGGGCATCTATGGTGGATGCTTATAAAATTTCAAGGAACTTATCTGAAATTAAGCTAGATGAGCTCTTTTTAGAATTAGAACTGCACGAACAGACTAACGCTACCTTGATTGAGAAAGGTATAGCTTTTGTTGCAAGAAAATCTTAAGGAAAAACTCCCAAAAAGAAGCCTCAACCAGCACTCGAGTCCGACTCAGACTCGGAATCAGAAGATAGTGAAGGGGATCGACCTAAGTTGGTTCGGCTAGCTCGGGATTACTACAAAGAACTAAAGTACCAAACGAGCAAGAAGAAATCAAGCCGAAGAAAGGAAGATCCAGCACAACCTTCAACGAGCTCGAATAACAAGACCAACATTATTTGCTACAAATGCAAAAAAAGGGACACTTCAAGTCAGAGTGTCCCAACCTGAAGGAAACCAAGAAGGCGTGCAGAAAGAAGGATCTTCAAGCCACCTGGGACGAATCATCCTCCGAAGAAGAAGAAGAAGTCCTGCACATGAAACTTCTCGCACTAACCGCCTCGGAAAACGTCGACTCCGGATCAGAATCGGAACCAGACGACGGAAGACTCACAATCTCGGAGAACGGTCAAATCACTGTAAGAGGTTACTCTGAATATGAATTATCAAAGTTAATTTCTTACTTGTCTCGTAACTTAGCGAAATCCAAAATCCGGGTTGAGTCCCTCCAACAGGAAGTAAAATGCCTGAAAGAGGAAGCCGACTCGAGGTCCTTGACCGAACAAATTCAAGAAGGAAACTCAACTCAAGTTCAAAAGCTTGAGGAAGAGAATTCGTCCTTGAAAACTTAAGTCAATGAGCTCAGAGTAGCCTTAGAACGGTTCACTTCGGGTTCCAAGGGTCTTGACATGATCCTTGGAAAGCAGAAGTTCGTTCTTAACTAATCCTGATTAGGCTATCGAACTAAGTCGAGACAACACGCATATTATTCTGTATTGAACCAATCTAGAACCCAAGTCCAAGCATGGGTCCCCAAGTTGTGTTTAAATAAACAATCTGGACCAAACCAGTATTAGATCCCTAAGGACAAGATTCACATCTTGCCTAACCCTTATAGAGGCTATAGTCCAGGGGGAGCCAATATAAAGACCATATGTATAATTAGATGATTTTTGTTCTTGCTTGCTTGTTTATCTTCTTGTAACGACCCGGAAAAATTTCTTAATATTTTCTTTAAAATATTAAGCATGTCTAGATAATTTTCCAAAGGATCTAGAAATATTAATACGAACCTTAGCCGAGAAACCCATGGTTCTCTCATTTAAATTGAGAAACTAAGTACTAAGGGGCCTTATATGGGCTTTCTAGTGCCATTATCATGGGTGGATTTTAGGTAAAATTTAATATAAAAATAGATGGATTTTAATGGGAAATATTAACATAATTATGGGGGAATTTTTAAGGAATTTTCGAAATAATAGGAAATAAATTAAAAATAAAATAGAAAAATTAGTGCATGCACCAAGGATTGAACCTTGGACCTCTTATACAACCAAGCATGCACTAACCAATTCACCTAGCAATGGAGTACTATGAGGGAATGAAGTGGATATTAGTTAAGGTGTAGGAAATGAAGAGTCATCATGGGAAGAGACACCATGACTCTTCATTTACCCCTTTTAAAAGTGATATAAATATGGAAAGGAAGTTACAACTTCCCTTCTCCTCTTCATTTCTTCTTCCTCCTTGCTTTGGCCGAAAACTCAAGGTGTTCTCCCCCTTAAGAAAAGTTCCACCAAGGACTCTATTTGGAAGATCTAGGTTCTCTTCCAAGGTTACAAGGGCAAGAAGGATTCAAGTGGCAAAGGGATTCCCATTCTCCTTCTCTTTCAAGGTCTAAAAATCAAAGACAACCCAAGGTAAAACCCCCTCACCTGTGGTATGATGGTTTTCAAGATATTTATCATGATCTAAGTTTTGTTGGCATGATATGTTGGAAAAATCCATGGTTAGGGCTTATGGAAGTTTCGGCCAAGGCTATTGCTTGGGCTTAGGGATGATATAAATTTTCCTTTGTGCTCTTAAATGTTTCATGATGTTATGTAAGGCATAGATTATGATCTAGGGAAATTTTTGATACCCTATTAACCCTCTAGGGTTTCGGCCACATCAAAGTCAAGGGGCTAGGGGAAACTCCAACCTCTCCAAGCATGATTAATATGTTTCTTATGATACCTTATGGGTAAAAATGGTGTTAAATGAACTTTTCCATGGGCTTGTTACCCTTCTAGGGTTTCGGTCAACCCTTGCCTTAGGCCTAGGGCTTGGGGTTAAGTCCAATCAAGGGTTTAAATGATTTTTCTATGGCATGATATGTAAGTAAGGGATGTTAATCATGATCTAGGCAAATTTTCCATGGACCCATGGTCATTTAGGACTTTCGGCCAAGACCCAAACCTAGGGTTTGGTTTGGGTTAGGGTCTCATGAATGCATGTTATAAGTTACCATGATGCTAGTACATTTTGAAGCATGATGTAAGGGCCTCCATGTGACTAAAATCCTAGTTTAGGTGTCATATAACATGACTTTGTATGGTTGATGTTATGTTATGTTTAATCATGAATATTTAGATCATATGCCATGAATACATGTAATTGATGTAGGAGTAGGTTATGATAAATATAATGATGGATGAATATTGATAAATGCTTATAATGGATTTATGATTTATGAAGATATATACATGTTTCATGATGAATGCTATGAACCCTAGTAGTATGTGTTAGGTTTATATGTAGCTTATCATCCATGTCTTATGATGAATACTAGGATTTTGTATGCTAGATGAAATGTATCATGTATGAGGTGTATGTTTATTATGTATCATGATCATGCAAGCTTGATAAACCCGGATAAGGTTATGACTAGAACCATGATTATGCATGTATGTCCTATGTTATGAATAAAGAATGATAAGTAGGAATGAAGATGATGGTTATGCCTTAAGTATGAATGATAAGTATGAATGATGAAGGCATAACGATGATATGAAATAAGTATGAATGATAAGTATGAATGACAAGTATGAATTGTAACGACCCGGAAAATTCATTTAATATTTTCATAAAATATTAAGCATGTTTAAATAATTTTCCAAGGGACCTAGAAATATTAAGGGGAACTTTGGCCTAGAAAATCCATGTTTTCTCATTTAAATTGAGAAAACTAAGTACTAATGGGCTTTATGTGGGCTTTTTAGTACCATGATTATAGGTGGATTTCGGTAATAATTAGTATAAATATAAATAGGATTTAATTAGGCATATTAGCATGATTATGGGTAAGTCTTAGCCTAATTTCTCTATTTTAATGGAGAAATTAGGTACTAATGAGCTTTAAATGGGCTCCAAAAATGGGTATTAATTAGGTAAAATTAATATAAATTAGGAAAAATTAATATAAATATGAAAGAATTTTATTTAGGAATATTAGCATAATTATGGATGATTTTAGGGGAATTTTCGGAATTTAGGGAAAATAAAAATAATAAAATAAATGAAATAAAAATAAAATAAAAATAAAGGTGCATGAGCCAAGGATTGAACCTTGGACCTCTTGTACAACCATGTAAGCCTTAACCAACTCACCTAGCAAGGGATTTCTATGAGGAAATGAAGTGGATATAAGTTAAGATTAAGAAGAAGATGAAGAGTCATGGAGAGACTCTTCATTTACCTCCTTAATGGGCTATTAAAGGGGGGTTTTGGGAGTTACCTCTTCTTCCCATTACATTCATTTTCGAAACTCTTCCTCCCCTCATTCTTGCCGAGCACCAAGAAGGGGCTTTTCCCTTGGAAAAGCTTCCACCAAGGTTCCATCTCCTAGATCTAAGGTCTTCACAAGAATACAAAGACAAGGGGGCTCTAGTATCCAAAGATCTTGCAATCTTCTTCTCTTCCTAGGTTTGAAAAATCAAGAAACCCAAGGTAAGACTCCCTCACCTGTGTTATAATAGTTCCCTATGTTTTTTTATGATTTTTTAGCATGATATATTGGATAGTTTTTGGATTTGATGTTGAAAGGAAAGAAAACCAAGAACTTTATGTTTAAAGGTTTCGGCCACCATGTTTTTAAGATCTAAAATTATGCTAAAAATCTGTATAATGATATTTAATGTTCCCTTATGATGTTTAGAAGTTAAGTATAATTTTTGGGAATTTTTGGAGTACCCTAGGATACCCTAGGGTTTCGGCCAACATGGAAGAAACAAAAACTAAGAACCCTGAGTTTATGGGTTTCGGCCACCATGTTTTAAAGGTCTATAATTATGCTAAAAATCATGATAATGTTATTTAATGTTCCATTATGATGTTTAGAGGTTAAGTATAATTTTTGGGAATTTTTGGAGCACCCTAGGACACCCTAGGGTTTCGGCCAACATGAAAGAAACAAAACTAAGAACCCTAGGTTTAAGGGTTTCGGCCACCATGATTTACAAGTCTATAATTATGCTAAAAATCATGATAATGTTATTTAATGTTCCCTTATGATGTGTAGAGGTTAAGTATAATTTTTGAGAATTTTTGGAGTACCCTAGGACACCCTAGGGTTTCGGCCAACATGAAAGAAACAAAACTAAGAACCTTAAGATTAAGGGTTTCAGTCACCATGATTTAAAGGTCTATAATTAAGCCAAAAATCTTGATAATATTAATTTATGTTCCCTTATGATGTGTGGAGGTTAAGTATAAATTCTGGGAATTTTTGGATTACCCTAGAGACCCCATATGTTTCGGCCAACCTCAAGGACCCAAGGGTTAGGGTTGAGCCTTTAACTTCAAGTATATGTTTATGTGTTGCCATGATAAGTATGATAAGTATATGTTCAGGATATGAACGATGCCATGATAAGAATGATAGGGTTATGATCACGATAAAAATGATGCTATGATATGTTAGGTTCATGATATGAATGATATGCCATGTTTATGAATGATATGCCATGTTTACGAATGATATGCCATGTTTACGAATGATATGCCATGTTTACGAATGATATGCCATGTTTACGAATGATATGTCATGTTTATGAATGATATGTCATGTTTACGAATGATATGCCATGTTTATGAATGATGTGTACATATGCCATGTCTAAGAATGAAAATGATGAATGAAGTTTAAGTATGATGAATGAATGAAAGATGATGCTTATGTCTTTAAGGCATAAATATGCTAAACGGCACGGTCGATGGTCGACGGTACGACGGTCGCGAGGACCGGTAAATGGGCCGGTAGACGGGCCGGGCCGTAACAAGTTATGCTATGATAAAGATGCCATGAATGTTTTATGAATGATGAAGCATGAAAAGTATTTTACTTTATGTATGGGCTTGTACCGGACCGAAGTATGGGTCCAAGGGATGGGCACCTTAAGAACGCCCCGGTTTTGGACTACCGAAGCTGTCCACGGTTCTGGCACTACCGGAGCTGTGCAACAGGGATGGGCACCTTAAGAACGCCTCGGTTCGGGGACTACCGACTATGCTGTCCTTACCCTAGTAGGTTGGGGCTCGCGACCTCAGACTTGCTAGGGATGCGCGCTATGATGTATGTATGTGGTATAAGCCGGGGACCCCAAATGATGTTATGATGATTATGTTTAAGCAAATTAAAAGTATGTTTTAAAAGTTAAGCATCCCTTATGTATATGCATTCCACTCATGCATCTATTCATGCTATGCATTATGCTATGTTGATAAGATGATATGCTTACGTTTCATGTTAAGAAGTATGCATGAGAATGAATGATCTATGCCATGATTATGTTAGGAAGATGTTCATATGCTATGATAGGTATTATGCCATGCTACCATGTTTATGATTTATGCCATGAAAGATGCCATGCTACTATGTTTATGATTTATGCCATGAAAGATGCCATGCTACTATGTTTATGAGTTATGCCATGAATTATGCCACGCTTAGAATGTCTACTATGTTTATGTTCATGCCATGCTATGTATACGATAAGTGATGTAAGATGTTATGTTCCAAGTAGAGCACCAAGTATGTTAATGTTTTATGTGCTCATTATGAAATGATGAATGATGAATGGTTTTGTGAGTAGGAAAGAGTCTTACTAAGCCTGTGTGCTTATAGTCTTATTTCCTTATACCGCAGATCATTCAAGGGGACAATGAAGGAAGCAGCAGGAGGGCAAGAACGCATGTGTGTAGTAGTGACTTGGCCCAGGAAACTTTATGTTTACGGTTTATGCTAGAACTTCACCTTGGTTACTTATATGTCTGAATAATGACCTGTGTAACCTTATGATAAGATGTTACGTATGACATGATATGATATGATACTGAAGTTCAAAGTTAATATGCTAAGGTTCCTATGTCATTAAGTTAAGAATGATAACAGGGCATGTATAAGTTAAAGTTATTCCGCTGCCTTATGATGTCTACATGCCCTAAGCATGTTAACGTAACGCCGCTTACGAAAGAAAAAAAAAAGCGGGCGTTACAGGTTGGTATCAGAGCAGTAACCATCTCACTACACAGACATCAAGCCCTCTTCCTGCAGCTTCCAAGTAAGTACTTCTGTACATATCTTATAGTAGGAAGATGTTTTATGATTTTAAGGTATGCCAGTATGAATGATATTTATGATGAAAAGTACGTTACGATATGTAACGATGAATGATACTTTATCGTATTTTAGGAATTAAATATTTAGAATAATATAGGCGTAGAAAAGAAACTATAATTTATGATATTATGTATAATCTATAATATAGTCACATGTAGGAAATTTTTTGGTAGCCTACCCACAGGAGATTTTAACACTCTCACCTATGTTAGCGTATAGCATTAGTTCCATGATATTAATACTGGTATAATTAATGGTATAGGTCTTATGGTATAACTTAGGTAGTGACGCATAGGGTAGGGTTCTAATTATGTTAACACTTATTATAGGTTATGGGTCACTGATATCTTATATATAATATATAAGACTACCTTAAGTTATTTTATGGTAATATAATAAGTAGGATCTCACCTATTCTATAATAATCGTACAACTAATATAATCCGTAACTTGGGCTGAGAACTAATATTCGGAAGCATACTATTATTAGGTTTACCCATAATTAAAATAAGTATATAACTATGACATATGCATATTATTATATCATGGAGTTAATGATGACATCAGCCAATTATATGTCAAAGAGATAATCAGAACTTCGATATATACAGCGATGCTTCCAAGCTAAGACTTGGAGCTGTACTTTGGCAGAGTGGTAGGGTCATTGCTTATGCCTCTAAGCAACTCAAGGAACATGAGCAGAACTACCCCACTCATGATCTGGAACTGGCCGCGGTGGTTGATAAGCGTCATTTTATTGATCATTTTATATGCTTAAATCCGTGTTTGACTCATATTTTACTTGTGTAATTGTGGATTCACCCTAGGTTTTAGGATTTATACCCTTTTTGGACCTAATTGTAAATTTTGTTATATTTGGGTTGTTTTGTCACTAAATCTTTGATCTACTTTTGTAGGCTTGGAAGGATTATGGACCTAGGTCATGTTGGGTTAAAGTTGAGTCAAAAGTGGAATGGATCAAGGAATCAAGCGACGATTCATTTGGACCGTCCGATGAGAGAACGGTTAGATCTAGACCATCTGAGAACTTTTGATCAATCCGAGCTGGGATTAAGGCTAATCAAGTGATCAGATCAAGATCTGAGAGATTCAGCTAAATCAGAGACCATCTAGCCGTTGGATCATGATCGGAGTGTTCTAGACCATCCATACAAAGATCAAGGTGATCTGGATCATCCATTGAAGAACTGGAAGATCCGAGCTACCACGAGGATGATCCTGACCTCTGATCAAGATCTGGAAATTTTGAATCAAATCTGACGAAGATCCACCGTTGGATGAAGCGGGATCAATCTCAGCCGTCCGCTGTTTTAACTACTTAAACCAATTTTCTCTGTTTCAGATCTGTCGCGACCTCATTCTTCAGCTGAGTTCTTCCTCGTTCTTCTTCTCGTTCTTCTTCATTTCTTCATGTTTTTTTTCCAAATTTCTTCCATCAGAGGCGTGGCCAACTCGATCTCGATCCTGAAGCAAGATCTGGATCTTTGGAAGAGGGTTTCAGCGGAGATTTAAGCTCAGAAGTGCCTTGGAGCAGAGTTGCGTGAGGGTTTCAGCAGTTTCTGCAATTTGATCGATTCAATCACGATCGCGTGCCAATTTCTGCAATTGAAGCTTACTGGAGGGTCCTCTGGTATTCTTTGATCAGCATCAAATCATCATCCACCCTTGGAATCGCGTGATCGTGGAAATCGATTGGATCATTCCAGTTTGGTGCAATCTGGGAGCAGATCTGAAGTTTGAGTCATTCTTCCACTGATTTGCGAGTTTAAGGGGTTCTTGGCTTGCCCTTGCGTGACGAACAAGGTGGTTTTGAATAAAGGATTGGTCGAGTCTTAGTTTAAGTGCATTTCTTTGTGTTTTAGTTGTAATTTCGTAGCTGTAACTTTCATTCCTGTAACCTGTTTCAATTCTGCTACTATTTTCGTATCAGTTGTTTCAGTTTAATGTCTTGAATAGATTCAGCCTTAATTACGTTTTGATTCTGCAAGATAAGTAGTTAGTAAATTTGTTTAGTGCACATCATCTTCAGTTTCAGCTTACTTCATTGCTAAGTTCATTTCTGCACCTACTTAGCTCTTGCGTATCAGGTTTTGTCAATTCAGTGTATCAGTTTCTTTTCAATTCCTGAAATTTCGTATCAAGTTGGCTTTGGCTTTATCTTCTGAATTTAGTTGTAGCTATCTCGTTTACAAAGCATTTGAACCCTATTTCTGCATTTATTTTTCGATTGCTGCATGCTAGTTTTGTTTCTGCAACCTTCAATTTCACTTTCTGCAATTCAGTTCATGTCTGAAACCTTCAGCTTGTAGTTTCTGGAATTAGAGTCAAGCATACTCTAGTTCTTCTTAATCCAACCTGCTCAATTATTTTTCAGTAGGATATTTCTTTAATTACTGCAAATCTGTTTCCAAGTTCTGAAAACTGTCTTGCAATGCTGAATTTCTGCAACTGATTTCTGCATTCCAGAATTCTCAACTCTGCATGTAAGCTGACTGAATTGGTCAGATTTTCATCTGAAATTCTTCATCCACTCTTGCGAAGTTTTTATCTGTTAGTTTTGCTTTTCAACTCACTGTTAGGTTTTATTGCTGCTGTTAATCTTGGTTTTTGGCACATGAGTTCTTTCCCTTGTATCAAGTTGTTTCACTTTCTTCACATTGTACCAAGATAAGCTTTGGCAGTGATAGATATCAAGTTAAGTGCAAATTTCAGTGTGATAGTGAGCTAGGAATCAGTGTTTCATGTATGGTTATGTTTGAATGTCAACTTTCATTTCATTATTAATAAATTTCAAGTTCTCAAGTAGGTTCTAATGATTGGCCATAATTTCAATTACAAATTTCAGCATTGTTTTGATTCACTTGTTTAGTATTTCGCTGCAATTCAATTCAGAGATGGTTTTCCAATTTCATACAAGTTGTTTTTGTTAGTTAGATTTCCTATATGGTTAAGTCTCCAATAGCTATTACCTTGTCTAGTTCACTTAGTTAATTCTGTCCTGCCTTTTCATTTTCTTTTCTATTGCATTTTCTTGTCTATTCGAAACCAAACCCATTTCTTATTTGAAATCCAAAAACATTAACGACACATTAACGCGAGTTTGAATCACACAACTTAAACTAGCCCTTGGAAAAAAATACGACCTGTGGCCCCTTACTACGCTTTTCTTCTTTGATTGCAAAAAGGGTTTCCAGCACATTTATAAATTTTTAAAATTCTGATGGATCTACATTCGTGACAAATTTAATTAGCTAAATTGGGTCCATTAAATTTTTGGCGCCGTTGCCGGGGAAGCAACTAGTTGATTTGTTTGATTTTTGCTTGTATGCTTTTTGACATATCATTGGGTTCTATTTTCTGTTGCTTTATCATTTGTATATGGTTGCTGCCATTTTTCTTGTTTGTTTTGTGACAGGGTTGCAAGATCAAAATGGGGTCAACAGAGCTCAAGATTGCACTGGCGGAGTTAAAAAATGTGTTAAAGGAGTTGGATCACCAACAAAAACGTAAAGCTCAGTCATCTACTTACCAGAGGCCGGTTCAGCCTACATTTCAGCCACCTCAGCAGTAGTTTTAGAGTTTCCAGCAGCCCTATCCTAATTTTCAGCAACCAAACTTTCAATTTCAGCCACCATTTCAACAATTCGAGCAACCACAGCCTTTCCAGCAATTTCAGCAATCAAATCAAGATTTTCAACAGCCCTATTCAAATTTTCAGCAACCAAATCAGTTTTTTCAGCCACAAGATCAACCATCATTTCAAAACTTTCAGCCAAGTCAGAATTTTCAGAATGGGCAGCCACTATTCGAAGATTTTCAGCCCCAATTTTAGCAATTTCAGCCCTATGATCAGAGTTTTCAGAATCATAATTTTCAACAATTTCCACCAAGTTGTGAACCAAGTTTTCAGCAGTTTAATCAGTCCATTCAACCATTTGAGCAACTCCAACAGCCCCAATTTCAGAATGCACCGCCTACTCTTGATATTCAGCAACCTTATCTCACATTTCAAGAACAACAAGTTGCTGAATCTGCTCTTAAAAATATTCAGAGACGTCTTGGAGAATTACAAGATCAATGGAATCAAATAAAAACCCAAAGATCAGGACAGCTATCTTATCAAGCTACTTTTAATTCTAAGGGGCATGATTGTGATTCTATAGGTGTAGGGGATTGCACTGAGCCCCAGGGACCACCTATATTGGTTGATGTATCAGGAAATCCAGAGGATAGGATTGAGAGTGTAGGGGATTGCACTGAGCCCCAAGAATCACTCATTCCTACTGGTTTAGAGGCATTGGAGGAGATTGATTGCAGAACTTGTGATAGTTTTAAAGTCAATTCTGAAACTTTACAGGATCATTCTATACTTTTATTTTGTGATGATTTAGTTGTTGATGATTCTAACTTTTCTAATATAGGTGTTGCAGATATGGTTGATGAAGCATGCGTTGTAGATGAATCCATAGGTGTAGGGGACTGCACTAAGCCCCAGGGACCACCACAAGATTTAGAGAATGAACCAGAAAGTGTAGGGACTTGCATGGTGGAAGCAAGCACCCAAGGATCACCTACTTTAGTTGAGTGTCCACCAGAGCTTGAGGCTGAAGAGGAGCATGTACTTGATCAGGAGGAGGCCATGGATACATCTACTCTTGTAGAACCTCCAGGTATTCTCCAGCACGCTCAGGTAAGTATTTCTCCTCTTTCTTCAGAAAAATTCAGCGAGGTACCTAGTGCTGACTTTATTGATTCTGATGAATTTATTGATATACCTTGTGTAGGAAGTGTTTGTAAAAATCCAATAGAGGTACCAAACATTGATTTCATTGATCGTACTGCATTACTTGATACATCTCTTGTAGATATGGATTGTGAACAAATTTTAGAGGAACCTATAATTGATGTTGTTTGTTATGATGATATTCTTGATACACATCATGGAAATGCTGATAGTGAAAAATTTTTAGAAGAGCCTGAAATTGAAGTTTTTTATTGTGAAGAATCTCTTGCTATATCTTATGCTGAAGTTGAGTGTGAAATACTTATGGAGGTACCTGAGATTGATCTTATTGACTGTGGAACCTTTCTTGATACACCTTTGATGGAATTTGATTGTGAAAAATTTTTAGAAGAACCTGAAATTGAAGTTGTTTATTGTGAAAAATCTCTGGTTATTTCTTATGCTGAAATTGAATGTGAAAAACTTCTAGAGCTACCTGAGATTGATTTTATTGACTGTGGTACTTTTCTTGATATATCTCATGTAGAATATGCTTGTGAAAAATTTATTGAGGTACCAAAAATTGATTTTATTGGATGCGATGCATTTTTAGATACATTTTATGTAGAGATTGATGATATTGCATTTTTATCTTACCCTGCACGCTTGAGGGAGGTCTTACATGGTTTTGCAGGGTCCAGAAGACTACTGGAATGGGTACTCCACCTAAACAGTCTCCGACCTCCTGGAAGATTTTCCAAAAAGAATAAAGAGGGAGGAGATGATCTTGCTTTAACTTATAGCACTCCACCTCTACATTGGATATTGGACCTAAATCACCTTCGGCCACCTGGACAGTTTACTGTGAAGAATAAGTGTGGGGGAGTCATGCAAAATGAAATTGAGCAAATGAAGAAAATTGTTTTAGCTACTCCTACTCCTCCACTACCAAGATGGAGATTATTCCTAGATAGACTCCGACCGCCAGAAATAAAAGGGAGTTTACTTTGTCTTGCATTTTCTTTCATTGCCTTTTTCATCTTTATGCTTGCTAGAAGTAGAATTTTCTTTTAAAATGAATTCTTGCTAATAACTGCATGAATATGGTAGAATGAATAAAAAGACATTGTAAATACCATTTTATATCTTTTGGCACCTTTTCTTCATGAGTAGGAATAAAATGTATCCCTCTAGTTTATTTTCATAGCATTTTAGAGTCTTTTGAAAACAAATTAAATTTGGTTGTTAAAACTTAGGGTTTGAGCTCATGGATGAAATCTTGGATGCTTGAGTACTACTTGGCCATGGATTCTTGATTGAGGACTTGAGATGAATAATTTTTACCTAGTGAGGGTTAGCCTTATTTTTGTGAAACATACATGTGATTGTACTCTAGAACTTGCTTAGGTTCTTTCAAAATCATATTTCAATGATTAGATCACATCTATAGAGGCTAATAAATTTGTTTACCTTTCCATGTCAATTTTTGGCAAAAATCATGTTCATTCTATCTTCTTTCCTTATTTCCTATTCCTAACCATGCTTTCTAGGGACTTGTTTGTTTGGAGATGTTCTTTGATGCGATTTTGCCCGAGACGGACAAAAGATTAAGTGTGGGGGAGTGGATAGTGTGATGGAAACATTTGAAAAAAAAAATCATTTCATTTTTGAGTTGAAGCCAAAAATTGCTAATTGGAGTGGAGTTTGGTATCAAGATAAATGGGAATTCAGTTGTGAATTGGAGGTGAAGTGGATCTTAAAAAATCTGCAATGGGAAGAATGGTACACGAAAAAAAAAATCAGAAAAAAAATCAGAAAAAAAAATTGTGCCATGGAAGAGAGTTTGAAAGCAATGGAGTTTGTAGCACTTGGGAAGTAGGAATTATGAAAGTTTTAATTGTCAACACTTTGCTAAAGTCTGAATTGAAGTTGTAAGCTTGAATTGTAGAAGAAAATCTGTGTGGAATAGAGGAACCAAGTGGAAACAAGTGAAGAAGGAAAAAAAATCTGTGTAAAGGGAAAAATCAAAAATTTTGTGCCAAAGAGAAAAGTTTGCTATGAAATTGTTTCGGCTACTCTTCTAGGAGCCGAATTGCAGTCAATGGTTGCTGAATTCAGTGAAGAAGAAGAAAACTGAGGCCAATGTGGAAAAGAAATGAACAGAAAAAAAAAGGAAAAAAAAAACACACAATGAAGCATGATGTATCAAATTTGCCATAGAGTGTTTTTCGGCCATTGTACTAGAGGATGAATGGCAACTGTGATAATCTGTAAATTTCAAGGATGAAGAGTTTGAAAGGTCGGAAATCTGAAATGAATTGCTTGGGAGTTAGAATTTGAGAAAAAAATGTAAGTGGAAGAACTTGTGCCAACTTGAAGTGATGGGTATCAAAGCAAAGGCTACATGTGGAGCAGTAAAATTCTGTCTCTTAATGCTATCTGATGTCACGAATTTCCTAATAAGAATGCTGAACCGAAGGAGTTCATTAGCAGATTGAAAAAAATAGAAGAAAACAGTTTGAAAGAAAAAAAAACAAAGGAAACAACAAAGAGTTAAGTTGGCACATTGAGTTTTGGCACCATGAAGTAGTGAAGATATTCTCATCCGAATCAGAGCTTTGCTCTATTACATTCTGATGTCAGTAGAGAGAAAGAAAAAGAAAAGAAAAATCAGTAAAAAAAAAAGAGAAGAAACAAGTTGGCACGCAAGAAGAAGGAATTGGCACAAAGGAGTTGTTGAGGCTTTTTCATCAAATTTTGGAAGAGCAATGCTAAAGCTCACTTCATCACACTTTGACTTCATTATATGGACTGAAAGGAGGGCAAAAATGCATCAAGAATATCCTTGAACATCCAAGTTTTCCATTCCATCAAATTTGCTATTTTCATGTCTTCTATTTCAATTTTTGCCATCTTCTATATCTTTCACTTGTTTGAATAAGTTTTTATAGATGATTGATTCTAATCTTGAATAATGGTAGAGAGTAGATAATAAGCAAGCTTATGGTAGTGCAAGAAGCATGTGTGTAAGAGTGAGCTCCATTTTCATCATGTATTTAGAATTTAGGAAGAGAGCCACCAAAAATTACCTTGAAAGGCTTAGAGAGTGAAATTCATCTCAATGACTCATGAAGGTTGAATTTGTTAAGTTGTTGATTTAAGGACAAGATACTAATCCATAGAGTTTAGATTTTTGAGAAATTAACTACCCTAGGTAATTTCTTTTCAATTGCTTCTACTCATGTTTGGGAATAACCTAGGGGATACATATTTAGTACTTTTCGCGAGACGCTCAAGCCTAAGTGTGGGGGAGTTGATAAGCGTCATTTTATTGATCATTTTATATGCTTAAATCCGTGTTTGACTCATATTTTACTTGTGTAATTGTGGATTCACCCTAGGTTTTAGGATTTATACCCTTTTTGGACCTAATTGTAAATTTTGTTATATTTGGGTTGTTTTGTCACTAAATCTTTGATCTACTTTTGTAGGCTTGGAAGGATTATGGACCTAGGTCATGTTGGGTTAAAGTTGAGTCAAAAGTGGAATGGATCAAGGAATCAAGCGACGATTCATTTGGACCGTCCGATGAGAGAACGGTTAGATCTAGACCATCTGAGAACTTTTGATCAATCCGAGCTGGGATTAAGGCTAATCAAGTGATCAGATCAAGATCTGAGAGATTCAGCTAAATAAGAGACCATCTAGCCGTTGGATCATGATTGGAGTGTTCTAGACCATCCATACAAAGATCAAGGTGATCTGGATCATCCATTGAAGAACTGGCAGATCCGAGCTACCACGAGGATGATCCTGACCTCTGATCAAGATCTGGAAATTTTGAATCAAATCTGACGAAGATCCACCGTTGGATGAAGCGGGATCAATCTCAGCCGTCCGCTGTTTTAACTACTTAAACCAATTTTCTCTGTTTCAGATCTGTCGCGACCTCATTCTTCAGCTGAGTTCTTCCTCGTTCTTCTTCTCGTTCTTCTTCATTTCTTCATGTTTTTTTTCCAAATTTCCTCCATCAGAGGCGTGGCCAACTCGATCTCGATCCTGAAGCAAGATCTGGATCTTTGGAAGAGGGTTTCAGAGGAGATTTAAGCTCAGAAGTGCCTTGGAGCAGAGTTGCGTGAGGGTTTCAGCAGTTTCTGCAATTTGATCGATTCAATCACGATCGCGTGCCAATTTCTGCAATTGAAGCTTACTGGAGGGTCCTCTGGTATTCTTTGATCAGCATCAAATCATCATCCACCCTTGGAATCGCGCGATCGTGGAAATCGATTGGATCATTCCAGTTTGGTGCAATCTGGGAGCAGATCTGAAGTTTGAGTCATTCTTCCACTGATTTGCGAGTTTAAGGGGTTCTTGGCTTGCCCTTGCATGACGAACAAGGTGGTTTTGAATCAAGGATTGGTCGAGTCTTAGTTTAAGTGCATTTCTTTGTGTTTTAGTTGTAATTTCGTAGCTGTAACTTTCATTCCTGTAACCTGTTTCAATTCTGCTACTGTTTTCGTATCAGTTGTTTCAGTTTAATGTCTTGAATAGATTCAGCCTTAATTACGTTTTGATTCTGCAAGATAAGTAGTTAGTAAATTTGTTTAGTGCACATCATCTTCAGTTTCAGCTTACTTCATTGCTAAGTTCATTTCTGCACCTACTTAGCTCTTGCGTATCAGGTTTTGTCAATTCAGTGTATCAGTTTCTTTTCAATTCCTGAAATTTCGTATCAAGTTGGCTTTGGCTTTATCTTCTGAATTTAGTTGTAGCTATCTCGTTTACAAAGCATTTGAACCCTATTTCTGCATTTATTTTTCGATTGCTGCATGCTAGTTTTGTTTCTGCAACTTTCAATTTCACTTTCTGCAATTCAGTTCATGTCTGAAACCTTCAGCTTGTAGTTTCTGGAATTAGAGTCAAGCATACTCTAGTTCTTCTTAATCCAACCTGCTCAATTGTTTTTCAGTAGGATATTTCTTTCATTACTGCAAATCTGTTTCCAAGTTCTGAAAACTGTCTTGCAATGCTGAATTTCTGCAACTGATTTCTGCATTCCAGAATTCTCAACTCTGCATGTAAGCTGACTGAATTGGTCAGATTTTCATCTGAAATTCTTCATCCACTCTTGCGAAGTTTTTATCTGTTAGTTTTGCTTTTCAACTCACTGTTAGGTTTTATTGCTGCTGTTAATCTTGGTTTTTGGCACATGAGTTCTTTCCCTTGTATCAAGTTGTTTCACTTTCTTCACATTGTACCAAGATAAGCTTTGGCAGTGATAGATATCAAGTTAAGTGCAAATTTCAGTGTGATAGTGAGCTAGGAATCAGTGTTTCATGTATGGTTATGTTTGAATGTCAACTTTCATTTCATTATTAATAAATTTCAAGTTCTCAAGTAGGTTCTAATGATTGGCCATAATTTCAATTACAAATTTCAGCATTGTTTTGATTCACTTGTTTAGTATTTCGCTGCAATTCAATTCAGAGATGGTTTTCCAATTTCATACAAGTTGTTTTTGTTAGTTAGATTTCCTATATGGTTAAGTCTCCAATAGCTATTACCTTGTCTAGTTCACTTAGTTAATTCTGTCCTGCCTTTTCATTTTCTTTTCTATTGCATTTTCTTGTCTATTCGAAACCAAACCCATTTCTTATTTGAAACCCAAAAACATTAACGACACATTAACGCGAGTTTGAATCACACAACTTAAACTAGCCCTTGGAAAAAAATACGACCTGTGGCCCCTTACTACGCTTTTCTTCTTTGATTGCAAAAAGGGTTTCCAGCACATTTATAAATTTTTAAAATTCTGATGGATCTACATTCGTGACAAATTTAATTAGCTAAATTGGGTCCATTAAATTTTTGGCGCCGTTGCCGGGGAAGCAACTAGTTGATTTGTTTGATTTTTGCTTGTATGCTTTTTGACATATCATTGGGTTCTATTTTCTGTTGCTTTATCATTTGTATACGGTTGCTGCCATTTTTCTTGTTTGTTTTGTGACAGGGTTGCAAGATCAAAATGGGGTCAACAGAGCTCAAGATTGCACTGGCGGAGTTAAAAAATGTGTTAAAGGAGTTGGATCACCAACAAAAACGTAAAGCTCAGTCATCTACTTACCAGAGGCCGGTTCAGCCTACATTTCAGCCACCTCAGCAGTAGTTTCAGAGTTTCCAGCAGCCCTATCCTAATTTTCAGCAACCAAACTTTCAATTTCAGCCACCATTTCAACAATTCGAGCAACCACAGCCTTTCCAGCAATTTCAGCAATCAAATCAAGATTTTCAACAGCCCTATTCAAATTTTCAGCAACCAAATCAGTTTTTTCAGCCACAAGATCAACCATCATTTCAAAACTTTCAGCCAAGTCAGAATTTTCAGAATGGGCAGCCACTATTCCAAGATTTTCAGCCCCAATTTCAGCAATTTCAGCCCTATGATCAGAGTTTTCAGAATTATAATTTTCAACAATTTCCACCAAGTTGTGAACCAAGTTTTCAGTAGTTTAATCAGTCCATTCAACCATTTGAGCAGCTCCAACAGCCCCAATTTCAGAATGCACCGCCTACTCTTGATATTCAGCAACCTTATCTCACATTTCAAGAACAACAAGTTGCTGAATCTGCTCTTAAAAATATTCAGAGATGTCTTGGAGAATTACAAGATCAATGGAATCAAATAAAAACCCAAAGATCAGGACAGCTATCTTATCAAGCTACTTTTAATTCTAAGGGGCATGATTGTGATTCTATAGGTGTAGGGGATTGCACTGAGCCCCAGGGACCACCTATATTGGTTGATGTATCAGGAAATCCAGAGGATAGGATTGAGAGTGTAGGGGATTGCACTGAGCCCCAAGAATCACTCATTCCTACTGGTTTAGAGGCATTGGAGGAGATTGATTGCAGAACTTGTGATAGTTTTAAAGTCAATTCTGAAACTTTACAGGATCATTCTATACTTTTATTTTGTGATGATTTAGTTGTTGATGATTCTAACTTTTCTAATATAGGTGTTGCAGATATGGTTGATGAAGCATGCGTTGTAGATGAATCCATAGGTGTAGGGGACTGCACTAAGCCCCAGGGACCACCACAAGATTTAGAGAATGAACCAGAAAGTGTAGGGACTTGCATGGTGGAAGCAAGCACCTAAGGATCACCTACTTTAGTTGAGTGTCCACCAGAGCTTGAGGCTGAAGAGGAGCATGTACTTGATCAGGAGGAGGCCATGGATACATCTACTCTTGTAGAACCTCCAGGTATTCTCCAGCACGCTCAGGTAAGTATTTCTCCTCTTTCTTCAGAAAAATTCAGCGAGGTACCTAGTGCTGACTTTATTGATTCTGATGAATTTATTGATATACCTTGTGTAGGAAGTGTTTGTAAAAATCCAATAGAGGTACCAAACATTGATTTCATTGATCGTACTGCATTACTTGATACATCTCTTGTAGATATGGATTGTGAACAAATTTTAGAGGAACCTATAATTGATGTTGTTTGTTATGATGATATTCTTGATACACATCATGGAAATGCTGATAGTGAAAAATTTTTAGAAGAGCCTGAAATTGAAGTTTTTTATTGTGAAGAATCTCTTGCTATATCTTATGCTGAAGTTGAGTGTGAAATACTTATGGAGGTACCTGAGATTGATCTTATTGACTGTGGAACATTTCTTGATACACCTTTGATGGAATTTGATTTTGAAAAATTTTTAGAAGAACCTGAAATTGAAGTTGTTTATTGTGAAAAATCTCTGGTTATTTCTTATGCTGAAATTGAATGTGAAAAACTTCTAGAGCTACCTGAGATTGATTTTATTGACTGTGGTACTTTTCTTGATATACCTCATGCAGAATATGCTTGTGAAAAATTTATTGAGGTACCAAAAATTGATTTTATTGGATGCGATGCATTTTTAGATACATTTTATGTAGAGATTGATGATATTGCATTTTTATCTTACCCTGCATGCTTGAGGGAGGTCTTACATGGTTTTGCAGGGTCTAGAAGACTACTGGAATGGGTACTCCACCTAAACAGTCTCCGACTGTAACGCCCCAAAATTCCCATTTTTAGTTCTTAAAGTCCTTAGAATTATTTAAAAATAGTTTAGAAATATTCTAGATATTTTTAGGGATTTTTAGAATATTTTTATGGAATTTTCCGAGTCCGTTTAATATATTTAAAAAAGGAAAAACGTTTAATGGGCAGCAAGGAGTTCGAACCCTGCACCTCCGCGTGAGAGACAAGCGGGCAGACCAGCTGCGCCAATTCGTTTTGTTGATAGAGAATAAGCGAATCAATAGATAAGTTATAGTTAGGTCAATCCGCCCCATAAGTATAAATAGATAAGTTAAGAGAGGAAATTGGATTTTTGATTTTCTCTCTTCCTCACCCTAGCCGCGTGAGACAGCCTCCCTTCTCCTCTCTTGGGCAACGCCAACCAACACCAAGGCCAAGGGGGCCGGCCAAGGTTCTCCTCCGAGAGATATTCCTATATTCGGGATCCCCGCGACGAGAGGAACGCGTAGGCGCGAAGAATTCTCCGAGATCTCAAGTTTCTCCCGAGCCCTAGACGTCAATCTTGGTTGTAAGTCCAAGATATCAAAGTAAGTACTGCTCACCTGCAGTAAGAGGCGGTTTTTCCGCAAGAATTTCCTTTAAAAGTTTTTAAAAGAGATATTTCCTTTTTGTTTAAGTTTTTGCATGTGATCTTAGTTCATTAGTTGTTGTATGCTTATGTATAAGTTTAATCACATACCCTATATGAGTTCAGGGCTAAGAAAGTTATGAGAAAAGAAAAGAGAAGATAAAGATAAGAAAAGAAAAGGCCAAGGCCTTAAGAAATCCCCAAAAGTCAAGACTTAGGGATTTTAGCACGCAAGGTGCTCGAGAAAATGCTAAGGCATTTCCGAGTCCGTTTAGTATATTTAAAAAAGGAAAAACGTTTAATGGGCAGCAAGGAGTTCGAACCCTGCACCTCCGCGTGAGAGACAAGCGGGCAGACCAGCTGCGCCAATTCGTTTTGTTGATAGAGAATAAGCGAATCAATAGATAAGTTATAGTTAGGTCAATCCGCCCCATAAGTATAAATAGATAAGTTAAGAGAGGAAATTGGATTTTTGATTTTCTCTCTTCCTCACCCTAGCCGCGTGAGACAGCCTCCCTTCTCCTCTCTTGGGTAACGCCAACCAACACCAAGGCCAAGGGGGCCGGTCAAGGTTCTCCTCCGAGAGATATTCCTATATTCGGGATCCCCGCGACGAGAGGAACGCGTAGGCGCGAAGAATTCTCCGAGATCTCAAGTTTCTCCCGAGCCCTAGACGTCAATCTTGGTTGTAAGTCCAAGATATCAAAGTAAGTACTGCTCACCTGCAGTAAGAGGCGGTTTTTCCGTAAGAATTTCCTTTAAAAGTTTTTAAAAGAGATATTTCCTTTTTGTTTAAGTTTTTACATGTGATCTTAGTTCATTAGTTGTTGTATGCTTATGTATAAGTTTAATCACATACCCTATATGAGTTCAGGGGCTACGAAAGTTATGAGAAAAGAAAAGAGAAGATAAAGATAAGAAAAGAAAAGGCCAAGGCCTTAAGAAATCCCCAAAAGTCAAGACTTAGGGATTTTAGCACGCAAGGTGCTCGAGAAAATGCCAAGGCATTTACAGATGAGAAAGAAAAGAAAAAAAAGCTATTTTATTTTCTAAGGCCAATACCCGGCGTCCAAGGGCGTCGTTAAAGAAATCCAGGTGTCCAATTCCAAGGTCTTGGCCCTGGTAGACCAAGGTCTGCTCTATTAGGATTGGTGGCTCGCTACCCCAACCTTTTAGGAAACGCGCATGAGATGGTACTTACGTCTTCAGTGGATCCAAGTGATTAGTATTTTCAAGTATATGCTTTAGCAAAGTTTCTAAAGTTTAAAGAGTTTTCAAAAAGTTAAAGAATAGCTAAAGTTACAAGTTGAGCCAAGAAAAGTAAATTGAGATTTATTAATGCTTGAGTATGCATGTTTTGAGTTATACATGTTCTTAGTTTTCTTTCAAGCATATAAGTATCTCATATGATTTTCATATTGTTCAAGAAGCATGTTTGCACATTTCGAGATTTTGTGAGCTAGATAGTACTTACTAAGCTTTTTGCTTACTAGTTGCATTTCCTCTTACTGCAGATAAAGGTAAAGGCAAGCAATTCTGAAGGAAGGCGACGAGGCGGTGCTGAGTAAAGTGTGTGTGGTGGTTGATTTTGGAGAGATCCTTGAGACGAGACAATTTAGTTATTTGAATTACAATGTTTTAGTTTATTCAAATTTCAAGTTCTTGCTTTATGGAGTTTAGCGAACATTTAAGCTTTGGATAGTTTTACATGCTCAATTTCTTAGAGTAAAGATTCCATGTCATTTCATTTAGCATACATATCCTTATGATTGCATTGGATGAGTAGAAGTGTGGGTGGTTTGAAATATTGATACTTTGTTAGAGAACTAGATGCATGTGCCAAGATAGTATCAATTTCCCTTTGAATCAAGTTTTCATTGCTTAAGTATGTTTAGAAAAGTTGCTTTCTCGTTTGATAATGCCTTAGGGATGTTTCAGAATTTTGTGTGATGAGTTTCAATGGTTAGAAGTTAAGTTTGGTACAAACTCTAGCTTAAAGTCTATGTAGATTTTTCATAACTTGCTAAATTCCGCAAAAGTCCTAATTTCAAGTTTATGGATTCGTTTGATTGGCTAAATTGTTTAGAAAACTGGTATAGAGTATAGAAATGGTTTTTACACTGAAGCTTTGGAGACACTACCTGTATGGAGTGCAGTGCAGAATCTTCACAGACCATCAGAGTTTGAAGTACTTCTTCACTCAGAAGGATCTGAATATGAGGCAGCGCAGGTGGCTAGAGTTGGTCAAAGATTATGACTGTGAAATCCTCTACCACCCAGGTAAAGCTAATAAAGTGGCAGATGCACTGAGCAGAAAATCCTGTGCAGCACTGATGTCCCTATCATCACTGTCTCTACCACTTCAGAAAGAAATAAAGGATTTTGGAGTCGAGGTAATAATTGGGCAACTTTCTGCATTGACTCTAGAGTCAACCCTGCTTGTGGATATACAAAGAAAGCAAAGTCAAGACCTAGAGATCCAAAAGATCAAGCAGGAGATCCAAGAGGCAGAAAATTCAGAGTTTCGAGTATCAGATAGTGGCATCCTCTACCTTGGAGACGGCCTTTGCGTCCCCAATGATGAGGAACTAAGGAAGAATATTTTAGAAGAAGCCCACAGTACCCCGTACTCTATGCATCCTGGTTCTACCAAGATGTACCAAGATGTAAAGCAAAGATTCTGGTGGTCTGGACTCAAGCGAGACGTGGCCAGATATATCAGTACCTGCTTGACCTGCCAGAGAGTCAAAGCAGAACACCAGAGACCAGGAGGAGTTCTACAGCCACTTCCCATTCCCGAGTGGAAATGGGAAGAAATATCCATGGACTTTATCACAGGTCTTCCAAGAACCACCCATGGACACGATGCAATTTGGGTGATAGTGGATAGATTGACCAAGTCTGCCCACTTCCTAGCCATCAAGTTATCGCATTCGGTAGAGCAGTTAGGACAGCTGTACGTGAAAGAAGTAATCAGGCTTCACGGAGTTCCGAAGTCGATCGTTTCTGACAGAGATGGGCGGTTCATCTCCCATTTTTGGAGGTGTGTTCAGGACGCCCTAGGCACCAGACTTCAGTTCAGCACAGCTTTCCATCCCCAGACAGATGGACAAACAGAGAGAGTAAATCAAATTTTAGAAGACATGCTCAGGGCTTGTGCATTGGACTTTAAAGGTAGTTGGTGCAAATTTCTGTGCTTAGCTGAGTTTGCCTACAACAATAGCTATCAGGCCACCATCAGGATGGCACCTTATGAGGCATTGTATGGCAGGAAATGCAGATCACCCATATGTTGGCAAGAAGCTGGTGAGAAGAAAGAGATGGAGTCAGGACTAGACAGCCAGACTGAGCTTATAGATGAGACCACTCAGGCTATCCAGACGATCCGCCAGAGGATTGAGACTGCCCAGAGTAGACAGAAAAGTTATGCTGACACACGCCGTAGACCACTTGAATTCCAAGTTGGAGATTCAGTATTTCTCAAGGTCGCTCCTATGAAGGGAGTGATGAGATTTGGCAAGAAGGGCAAGCTAAGTCCTCGCTACATAGGACCCTACAAGATCATAATGAGGGTTGGTAAGGTAGCATATGAGCTGGACCTACCAGAGGATATGTCAGCTATCCACAGTACCTTTCATGTCTCTATGCTAAAGAAGTGTATTCACGACCCTAGCTAAGTGATTCAGCCTCAGTCAGTACAGATCCAAGAAGATCTTAGTTATTAGAGCAGACCGACACAGATAGTGGACAAAGCAGTTAAAAGATTAAGAAACAAAGAAGTGCCACTAGTGAAGGTCATCTGGCAGAATCAAAAGCATGAAGAGGCTACTTGGGAACGTGAGGACAGCATGAGAGAGAGATATCCAGAATTATTTTAAGTTCGAGGACGAACTTTTCATAAGGTATGGGGGATTGTAACGCCCCAAAATTCCCATTTTTAGTTCTTAAAGTCCTTAGAATTATTTAAAAATGGTTTAGAAATATTCTAGATATTTTTAGGGATTTTTAGAATATTTTTATGGAATTTTCCGAGTCCGTTTAGTATATTTAAAAAAGGAAAAACGTTTAATGGGCAGCAAGGAGTTCGAACCCTGCACCTCCGCGTGAGAGACAAGCAGGCAGACCAGCTGCGCCAATTCGTTTTGTTGATAGAGAATAAGCGAATCAATAGATAAGTTATAGTTAGGTCAATCCGCCCCATAAGTATAAATAGATAAGTTAAGAGAGGAAATTGGATTTTTGATTTTCTCTCTTCCTCACCCTAGCCGCGTGAGACAGCCTCCCTTCTCCTCTCTTGGGCAACGCCAACCAACACCAAGGCCAAGGGGGCCGGCCAAGGTTCTCCTCCGAGAGATATTCCTATATTCGGGATCCCCGCGACGAGAGGAACGCGTAGGCGCGAAGAATTCTCCGAGATCTCAAGTTTCTCCCGAGCCCTAGACGTCAATCTTGGTTGTAAGTCCAAGATATCAAAGTAAGTACTGCTCACCTGCAGTAAGAGGCGGTTTTTCCGCAAGAATTTCCTTTAAAAGTTTTTAAAAGAGATATTTCCTTTTTGTTTAAGTTTTTGCATGTGATCTTAGTTCATTAGTTGTTGTATGCTTATGTATAAGTTTAATCACATACCCTATATGAGTTCAGGGGCTAAGAAAGTTATGAGAAAAGAAAAGAGAAGATAAAGATAAGAAAAGAAAAGGCCAAGGCCTTAAGAAATCCCCAAAAGTCAAGACTTAGGGATTTTAGCACGCAAGGTGCTCGAGAAAATGCCAAGGCATTTACAGATGAGAAAGAAAAGAAAGAAAAGCTATTTTATTTTCTAAGGCCAGTACCCGGCGTCCAAGGGCGTCGTTAAAGAAATCCAGGTGTCCAATTCCAAGGTCTTGGCCCTGGTAGACCAAGGTCTGCTCTATTAGGATTGGTGGCTCGCTACCTCAACCTTTTAGGGAACGCGCATGAGATGGTACTTACGTCTTCAGTGGATCCAAGTGATTAGTATTTTCAAGTATATGCTTTAGCAAAGTTTCTAAAGTTTAAAGAGTTTTCAAAAAGTTAAAGAATAGCTAAAGTTTCAAGTTGAGCCAAGAAAAGTAAATTGAGATTTATTAATGCTTGAGTATGCATGTTTTGAGTTATACATGTTCTTAGTTTTCTTTCAAGCATATAAGTATCTCATATGATTTTCATATTGTTCAAGAAGCATGTTTGCACATTTCGAGATTTTGTGAGCTAGATAGTACTTACTAAGCTTTTTGCTTACTAGTTGCATTTCCTCTTACTGCAGATAAAGGTAAAGGCAAGCAATTCTGAAGGAAGGCGACGAGGCGGTGCTGAGTAAAGTGTGTGTGGTGGCTGATTTTGGAGAGATCCTTGAGACGAGAGAATTTAGTTATTTGAATTACAATGTTTTAGTTTATTCAAATTTCAAGTTCTTGCTTTATGGAGTTTAGCGAACATTTAAGCTTTGGATAGTTTTACATGCTCAATTTCTTAGAGTAAAGATTCCATGTCATTTCATTTAGCATACATATCCTTATGATTGCATTGGATGAGTAGAAGTGTGGGTGGTTTGAAATATTGATACTTTGTTAGAGAACTAGATGCATGTGCCAAGATAGTATCAATTTCCCTTTGAATCAAGTTTTCATTGCTTAAGTATGTTTAGAAAAGTTGCTTTCTCATTTGATAATGCCTTAGGGATGTTTCAGAATTTTGTGTGATGAGTTTCAATGGTTAGAAGTTAAGTTTGGTACAAACTCTAGCTTAAAGTCTATGTAGATTTTTCATAACTTGCTAAATTCCGCAAAAGTCCTAATTTCATGTTTGTGGATTCGTTTGATTGGCTAAATTGTTTAGAAAACTGTTATAGAGTATAGAAATGGTGTCATGATTTTATATGGCTCGAAAGTATAGGTTTGGTGGAGTTTTGAAACAAGGCTTCGAATCTGAAAATAAGATTTCAGACTTATCAGTCGACTGGTACAGTATCAGTCGACGGATACCCGTAAGCTGAGTTGGGCGAGGCAAGTTTCAATAAGTATTTTCTTACGAGTTTTTGAGAAAGAAAGTGTGACATGGTATCATGCATGACTATTTAAGTTAGAATATCATTCTTAAATAGATTAAAAAGAAAAAGAAAAAAAAATTAAGATTTCCGCATTTTTAGTCGTGCATTAGAGTCGAGAAGTAGACAAAAGTAACGATCCGTCTAAGGCAGAGAAGGCGGGTCGCTACACCGACCTCCTGGAAGATTTTCCAAAAAGAATAAAGAGGGAGGAGATGATCTTGCTTTAACTTATAGCACTCCACCTCTACATTGGATATTGGACCTAAATCACCTTCGGCCACCTGGACAGTTTACTGTGAAGAATAAGTGTGGGGGAGTCATGCAAAATGAAATTGAGTAAATGAAGAAAATTGTTTTAGCTACTCCTACTCCTCCACTACCAAGATGGAGATTATTCCTAGATAGACTCCGACCGCCAGAAATAAAAGGGAGTTTACTTTGTCTTGCATTTTCTTTCATTGCCTTTTTCATCTTTATGCTTGCTAGAAACAAAACTAAGAACCCTAGGTTTAAGGGTTTCGACCACCATGATTTACAGGTCTATAATTATGCTAAAAATCATGATAATGTTATTTAATGTTCCCTTATGATGTGTAGAGTTTAAGTATAATTTTTGAGAATTTTTGGAGTACCCTAGGACACCCTAGGGTTTCGGCCAACATGAAAGAAACAAAACTAAGAACCCTAAGATTAAGGGTTTCGGTCACCATGATTTAAAGGTCTATAATTAAGCCAAAAATCTTGATAATGTTAATTTATGTTCCCTTATGATGTGTGGAGGTTAAGTATAAATTCTGGGAATTTTTGGATTACCCTAGAGACCCCATATGTTTCGGCCAACCTCAAGGACCCAAGGGTTAGGGTTGAGCCTTTAACTTCAAGTATATGTTTATGTGTTGCCATGATAAGTATGATAAGTATATGTTCAGGATATGAACGATGCCATGATAAGAATGATAGGGTTATGATCACGATAAAAATGATGCTATGATATGTTAGGTTCATGATATGAATGATATGCCATGTTTACGAATGATATGCTATGTTTATGAATGATATGCCATGTTTACGAATGATATGCCATGTTTACGAATGATATGCCATGTTTATGAATGATATGCCATGCTTACGAATGATATGTCATGTTTACGAATGATATGCCATGTTTACGAATGATATGCCATGTTTATGAATGATATGCCATGTTTACGAATGATATGCCATGTTTATGAATGATGTGAACATATGCCATGTCTAAGAATGAAAATGATGAATGAAGTTTAAGTATGATGAATGAATGAATGATGATGCTTATGTCTTTAAGGCATAAATATGCTAAACGGCACGGTCGATGGTCGATGGTACGACGGTCGCGAGGACCGATAAATGGGCCGGTAGACGGGCCGGGCCGTAACAAGTTATGCTATGATAAAGATGCCATGAATGTTTTATGAATGATGAAGCATGAAAAGTATTTTACTTTATGTATGGGCTTGTACCGGACCGAAGTATGGGTCCAAGGGATGGGCACCTTAAGAACGCCCCGGTTTTGGACTACCGAAGCTGTCCACGGTTCTGGCACTACCGGAGCTGTGCAACAGGGATGGGCACCTTAAGAACGCCTCAGTTCGGGGACTACCGACTATGCTGTCCTTACCCTAGTAGGTTGGGGCTCGCGACCTCAGACTTGCTAGGGATGCGCGCTATGATGTATGTATGTGGTACAAGCCGGGGACCCCAAATGATGTTATGATGATTATGTTTAAGCAAATTAAAAGTATGTTTTAAAAGTTAAGCATCCCTTATGTATATGCATTCCACTCATGCATCCATTCATGCTATGCATTATGCTATGTTGATAAGATGATATGCTTACGTTTCATGTTAAGAAGTATGCATGAGAATGAATGATCTATGCCATGATTATGTTAGGAAGATGTTCATATGCTATGATAGGTATTAATCCATGCTACCATGTTTATGATTTATGCCATGAAAGATGCCATGCTACTATGTTTATGATTTTTGCCATGAAAGATGCCATGCTACTATGTTTATGAGTTATGCCATGAATTATGCCATGCTTAGAATGTCTACTATGTTTATGTTCATGCCATGCTATGTATACGATAATTGATGTAAGATGTTATGTTCCAAGTAGAGCACCAAGTATGTTAATGTTTTATGTGCTCATTATGAGATGATGAATGATGAATGGTTTTGTGAGTAGGAAAGAGTCTTACTAAGCCTGTGTGCTTATAGTCTTATTTCCTTATACCGCAGATCATTCAAGGGGACAATGAAGGAAGCAGCAGGAGGGCAAAAACGCATGTGTGTAGTAGAGACTTGGCCCAGGAAACTTTATGTTTACGGTTTATGCTAGAACTTCACCTTGGTTACTTATATGTCTGAATAATGACCTGTGGAACCTTATGATATGATGTTACATATGACATGATATGATATGATGCTTAAGTTCAAAGTTAATATGCTAAGGTTCCTATGTCATTATGTTAAGAATGATAACAGGGCATGTATAAGTTAAAGTTATTCCGCTGCCTTATGATGTCTACATGCCCTAAGCATGTTAACGTAACGCCGCTTACGAAAGAAAAAAAAAGCGGGCGTTACATGAATGATGAAGCATGCATGTTTATTTTTTTTATGTATGAGGCTTGTACCGGACCGAAGTAAGGGTCCAAGGGATGGACACCTTAAGAACGCCCCGGTTCTGGACTACTGAAGCTGTCCACGGTTCTGACACTACCGAAGCTGTGCAACAGGGATGGGCATCTTAAGAACGCCTCGGTTCTAGGACTACCGACTATGCTGTCCTTACCCTAGTAGGTGGAGGCTAGCTACCTCGTATTTACTTAGGGATGCGCGCTATGATGTATGTATGTGGTACAAGTCGGGGACCCCAATGATGTTATGTTTATGTTATGCATTTAAAAGTATGATTTTAAAACTAAGCATCCTTATGTAGTAAATGCATTTGACTCATTCATACATCCATGTTATGCATCGCGCCAAGGTAAGTATATTTTATGTTTGTGTTTATGCTCATATTTTATGTCATGTCTAAGTATGCCTTATGTTTATGTATGCTAAGAATTATGTCATGTCTATGTATGCTAAGAATTATGTCATGTCTAAGTATGCCTTATGTTCATGTATGCTAAGAATTATGTCATGTCTAAGTATGCCTTATGTTCATGTATGCTAAGAATTATGTCATGTCTAAGTATGCCTTATGTTCATGTATGCTAAGAATTATGTCATGTATAGATATGCTTCATGTTCACGTATGTATGTTTCATGTTCATGTATGTTAAGATTTATGTCATGCTAAGTAGGTTGTAGATCTATGGTGATGTTAGGAATCATGCTATGTTAGTTATTCATATGCTTATGACTTATGCCATGACTATGCTTATGTTTATGTTCGAGGGTACGCTATGTCAGATACTTGATATGTTTATGTTTAAGTGACGTATGGTTTTAGTGAGTAGGAAAGGGTTTTACTAAGCCTATGTGCTTATAGTTTTATTTTCCTCGTACCGCAGATCAAGCAAGAGGCTATTAAGGGAAGCCGCAGGAGAGGCAGAAGCATGTGTGTGTGTAGCAGTGACTTGGCAAAAGATTTTTTTATGTTCTCACATAATGCATGTCTTGGGTGTGAAAATGTTTTCTTAAATTTTATGCTACGTTTTATGGTTATGACTAATGGGTGACTTAAGACCTATGATGCTACGTTTATGGATAAGTACATACTGCTTATGATGATTATGAATAAGTCATGGAATGGTTAAGATATGATATGATGCCATGTATAGATGTTCCATGTGTTTAGTTGCATGGTTAAAAGCATGTTAAGAAAAAAAAATGTTTCCGCTGCATTAAGATGTTTTTATGCACATGTATGTTTAGCGTAACGACGCCTATCTCGCCACACCACAAGGTGTGGGAGAAAGGCGGGCGTTACAGGTTGGTATCAGAGCCATTGCCATCTCACTACACACACATCAAGCCTCTTTCCTGCCGCTTCCAAGTAAGTACCTTCCGGTATATTTTATGATAGCAAGCACTCTTATGATATGTTATGTTTCTAGAATATGCAAGTATGAATGGTGTCTTATGATAGATAATGACAAGTACTTGTAAAATATGTGACTACGAATGATATTTTCTATTGTTTTATTGATGAAAAATTAAATAATTTAGAATTTAATATGGGGTAGGTATAACAATAACTCATATGATCCATACTTGTCCTTTATGAAGGAAAGCATGGCTAGAAGACAGAGTAACAGACTCAACGAGACTGCTCCCTCACCTGACCTAATGCAATTAGTGACTCAACTTCAGCGTCAAGTCACTGAGCAGCAGCAAACTATTAATACCCTGATGAACCAACAAGAAAACTCTACTACTCCACCGGCGAACCAGAATGTTATACCCGTTGCGCCTACGGTTATGCAAACTCCTCCGTCAGGTTTGACCACTGTAGCCCGACAAGAGGCTTATCTGATCCAGTGGTTGAGGCTGAAGCCGGAAAATTTCTCGGGGGTCGGTGAACAGTGGGACGGTCAAGCGTGGTTCAAGACCGTAGAGAGTACAATGGAGCTGCTGGACTGGCCTGAACAAGAGAAGATCAAATGTGCGTCATTCTGCCTTTCTGGAGATGCCAGAATGTGGTGCGAAAGGGTCAAGGCCAAGAGACTGGTGAATCAGATGACGTGGGCGGATTTCGAGTCAGAATTCTTCGAGGAATTCTTCAACATGCGGGTCACCAATAAACACTACGACGAGTTCACGGAATTCCGACAAGGCAACCTCTCAGTCAACGAAGCCATGAAGAAATTTAATCGCTTGGCTCGCTTATGCCCTGAGCTGGTTCGCACTGAGAAGGAGAGGGTTCGACTTATGTTAAAGATGTTGCGGCCCGAAATAGCTCTGAACGTGGCCGGCGGAGTTAACAGACCGCAGACTGTAGAGGAGCTGTTTAGTAGTGCCCTACTCACCGAACATTACCTGAACAATATCAGTCAACAAAGGAAGGCAGTAAATGAAAGTAAGAATCAAGTTCACTCCGGGATTCTCGATTCATTATCTTTCATTTTCCTTAAATGTTCCTTCCTTTTGATTAACACTCAGGGGGTCAGAAACCTCAGAGTACCAACGCGAATTGGAAAGGAAACCAGACTTGTAAACGGCAGCCATGGAACCACCCCGAAGGGGGCCTAGCAAATAAGCAGTCCCGGTTTCCCCTGTGTGCTACATGCGGGAAAATGCACCCCGGGGAATGCCGCAAGGGTACGAACCAGTGCTTCGTCTGCGGAGTAGAAGGGCACATGGCCTCGTACTATCCTACCAAGAATCCGGCACCTTCCCAATAGCTTGTGCAGTACCAGGGTGCACCCGCGAAGTTACATTATATACAAGCGGAGCCGGAGAGTATCCTGATAACCAGGAGGGATTGGAGGCCCCATCAACTATGGCGGATGCCAGGGTTTTCTCTATCACCAAGGAAGATGCTGCGAATGCTTCAACGGTTGTCACAGGTCAGATACTTATTTACAGTCAGTATGCTACTGCATTATTTGATACTGGGGCAACGCACTCGTTCATCTCTACATGCTACATTAAGAAGATAGATATGTCTCCACAAGTTTTAGATTGCAAGTTCTTAACAACCCTGCCTTCGGGAGAAATAATGACATCCACTCACATATTGCGTGCGGTGCCAGTCGGAATTGCGGAAAGAGAACTCTACTGCGATCTGATAGTACTTGACATGCAGGACTACGATGTTATAATGGGAATGGATTTTCTGAGTAAATATGGAGCTTCTGTTGAGTGCCGTAAACGAAGGGTGGTTTTTCAACCCGAAGCAGATTTCACGTTTGAATTTATCGGGGAGCCAAGGAAAAGGACTCAGAAATTCTTATCGACTCTCAAGGCAAGAAGGATGTTAGATAAGGGATATACTGGTTTTCTAGCACATGTGGTTGACGTAGATCAAACGAGGGATCAGAAGTTGGAGAATGTCAGAGTAGTATGCGAGTACCCGGAGGTATTCCCAGATGAATTATCGGGATTAGCTCCTGATAGAGAAGTGGAATTTGAGATCGAATTGGTCCCTGGTACTAACCCGATTTCCAAGGCACCATACCGGATGGCGCCGGTTGAGTTAAAAGAACTTCAAGAACAACTGCAGGAGTTGCTTGATAAGGGACTTATTCGTCCAAGTCATTCCCCCTGGGGAGCTCCGGTACTGTTTGTGAAGAAGAGCACGCCAAACATCTGAGGATAGTACTACAGACTCTCCGGGAAAAACAACTGTACGCCAAGTTCTCCAAATGTGAGTTCTGGCTTGACCAAGTGGGGTTTTTGGGCCATATTATTTCCAAAGATGGGGTTATGGTAGACCCGACAAAGATTGAAGCTGTGGAAAACTGGAGTCGGCCGAGGAACGCCAGCGAAATCAGAAGTTTCCTTGGGCTGGCAGGTTATTATCGGAAATTTGTGGAGGACTTCGCAAGGATTGCAGCCCCTTTAACAGCTCTCACCCGGCAGGATAAGAAATACTAATGGACGGAGAGCTGTGAAAGGAGTCTCTTGGAGCTGAAAAGGAGACTTACAAGTGCTCCAATTCTTACCCTTCCGGAAGGTAACCAGAGCTTCGACATGTATAGTGATGCCTCCAAACTGGGACTTGGAGTTGTGCTTATGCAAAATGGTAGAGTCATTGCCTACGCCTCTAGGCAACTTAAAGAACATGAACAGAATTACCCCACCCACGATCTGAAATTAGCCGCTGTGGTTTTCGCTCTTAAGATATGGAGGCACTATCTGTATGGAGCACAGTGCAGGATTTATACAGACCACTAGAGTCTGCGGTATTTCTTCACTCAGAAAGACCTAAATATGAGACAACGCCGATGGCTGGAGTTGGTAAAGGACTATGACTGTGAGATCTTATATCATCCAGGAAAGGCAAACAAAGTGGCCGATTCACTCAACCGGAAGTCAAGTGCCACCTTGATGTCTATATCTAGGTTACCCCGACCACTCAAAAAGGAAATTATGAGATCTGGGGTCGAGATCATCTCCGGATGGCTTTCTACCATGACACTAGCACCGACGCTGTTCGGGGACATATTGGACAAACAAGATGGTGATTCTAGCCTTCAGAGAATCAAACAGGAGATCCTAGAAGGAAAGGGCGATGGTTTTCGTATTGCCAACGGGGGAGTACTTTATCTTGGGGATCGTCTATGTATTCCTAATGATCCGGAACTACGGAGAGCGATATTAGTCGAAGCTCATGAAACCCCTTATTCAATGCATCCAGGATCCACCAAGATGTATCAAGATCTAAAAGAGAAATTCTGGTGGTCCGGTATGAAGAGAGATGTGGCTTAGCATGTTGGCACTTGCCTGACCTGCCAACGGGTGAAGGCAGAGCACCAGCGACCCGGAGGAGTTCTGCAGCCACTACCGATTCCGGAATGGAAATGGGAAGATATCTCTATGGATTTTATTTCTGGACTTCCCAAGACTACAAATGGATATGATGCGATATGGGTAATTGTGGACAGGTTGACGAAGTCTGCTCACTTTTTAACTATTAAGATGACTTATTCAATTGAGCAACTGGCTCAATTATATGCTAAGGAGATAATCCGACTTCATGGAATTCCAAAGACCATCATCTCAGATAGGGATGGTCGTTTCACTTCACATTTCTGGGAATGTGTCCAGATATCCCTCGGCACCAAATTACGGTTCAGCACAACTTTTCATCCTCAGACTGACGGGCAAACTGAACGGGTGAATCAAGTGCTGGAAGACATGTTACGGGCTTGTGCTCTGGATTTCAAAGGGAGCTGGTGCCGATACCTATGTTTGGCAACATTCACCTACAATAATAGCTACCAAGCTACTATCGGCATGGCACCTTATGAAGCTCCCTCGGCACCAAATTACGGTTCAGCACAACTTCTCGCACTAACCGCCTCGGAAAACGTCGACTCCGGATCAGAATCGGAACCAGACGACGGAAGACTCACAATCTCGGAGAACGGTCAAATCACTGTAAGAGGTTACTCTGAATATGAATTATCAAAGTTAATTTCTTACTTGTCTCGTAACTTAGCGAAATCCAAAATCCGGGTTGAGTCCCTCCAACAGGAAGTAAAATGCCTGAAAGAGGAAGCCGACTCGAGGTCCTTGACCGAACAAATTCAAGAAGGAAACTCAACTCAAGTTCAAAAGCTTGAGGAAGAGAATTCGTCCTTGAAAACTTAAGTCAATGAGCTCAGAGTAGCCTTAGAACGGTTCACTTCGGGTTCCAAGGGTCTTGACATGATCCTTGGAAAGCAGAAGTTCGTTCTTAACTGATCCTGATTAGGCTATCGAACTAAGTCGAGACAACACGCATATTATTCTGTATTGAACCAATCTAGAACCCAAGTCCAAGCATGGGTCCCCAAGCTGTGTTTAAATAAACAATCTGGACCAAACCAGTATTAGATCCCTAAGGACAAGATTCACATCTTGCCTAACCCTTATAGAGGCTATAGTCCAGGGGGAGCCAATATAAAGACCATATGTATAATTAGATGATTTTTGTTCTTGCTTGCTTGTTTATCTTCTTGTAACGACCCGGAAAATTCTCTTAATATTTTCTTTAAAATATTAAGCATGTCTAGATAATTTTCCAAAGGATCTAGAAATATTAATACGAACCTTAGTGGAGAAACCCATGGTTCTCTCATTTAAATTGAATAACTAAGTACTAAGGGGCCTTATATGGGCTTTCTAGTGCCATTATCATGGGTGGATTTTAGGTAAAATTTAATATAAAAATAGATGTATTTTAATGGGAAATATTAACATAATTATGGGGGAATTTTTAAGGAATTTTCGAAATAATAGGAAATAAATTAAAAATAAAATAGAAAAATTAGTGCATGCACCAAGGATTGAACCTTGGACCTCTTGTACAACCAAGCATGGACTAACCAATTCACCTAGCAAGGGAGTGCTATGAGGGAATGAAGTGGATATTAGTTAAGGTGTAGGAAATGAAGAGTCATCAAGGGAAGAGACACCATGACTCTTCATTTACCCCTTTTAAAAGTGATATAAATATGGAAAGGAAGTTACAACTTCCCTTCTCCTCTTCATTTCTTCTTCCTCCTTGCTTTGGCCGAAAACTCAAGGTGTTCTCCCCCTTAAGAAAAGTTCCACCAAGGACTCTATTTGGAAGATCTAGGTTCTCTTCCAAGGTTACAAGGGCAAGAAGGGTTCAAGTGGCTAAGGGATTCCCATTCTCCTTCTCTTACAAGGTCTAAAAATCAAAGACAACCCAAGGTAAAACCCCCTCACCTGTGGTATGATGGTTTTCAAGATATTTATCATGATATAAGTTTTGTTGGCATGATATGTTGGAAAAATCCATGGTTAGGGCTTATGGAAGTTTCGGCCAAGGCTATTGCTTGGGCTTAGGGATGATGTAAATTTTCCTTTGTGCTCTTAAATATTTCATGATGTTATGTAAGGCATAGATTATGATCTAGGGAAATTTTTGATACCCTATTAACCCTCTAGGGTTTCGGCCACATCAAAGTCAAGGGGCTAGGGGAAAACTCCAACCTCTCCAAGCATGATTAATATGTTTCTTATGATACCTTATGGGTAAAAATGGTGTTAAATGAACTTTTCCATGGGCTTGTTACCCTTCTAGGGTTTCGGCCAACCCTTGCCTTAGGCCTAGGGCTTGGGGTTAAGTCCAATCAAGGGTTTAAATGATTTTTCTATGGCATGATATGTAAGTAAGGGATGTTAATCATGATCTAGGCAAATTTTCCATGGACACATGGTCCTTTAGGACTTTCAGCCAAGACCCAAACCTAGGGTTTGGTTTGGGTTAGGGTCTCATGAATGCATGTTATAAGTTACCATGATGCTAGTACATTTTGAAGCATGATGTAAGGGCCTCCATGTGACTAAAATCCTAGTTTAGGTGTCATATAACATGACTTTGTATGGTTGATGTTATGTTATGTTTAATCATGAATATTTAGATCATATGCCATGAATACATGTAATTGATGTAGGAGTAGGTTATGATAAATATAATGATGCATGAATATTGGTAAATGCTTATAATGGATTTATGATTTATGAAGATATATACATGTTTCATGATGAATGCTATGAACCCTAGTAGTATGTATTAGGTTTATATGTAGCTTATCATCCATGTCTTATGATGAATACTAGGATTTTGTATGCTAAATGAAATGTATCATGTATGAGGTGTATGTTTATTATGTATCATGATCATGCAAGCTTGATGAACCCGGATAAGGTTATGACTAGAACCATGATTATGCATGTATGTCCTACGTTATGAATAAAGAATGATAAGTAGGAATGAAGATGATGGTTATGCCTTAAGTATGAATGATAAGTATGAATGATAAGTATGAATGATGAAGGCATAATGATTATATGAAATAAGTATGAATGATAAGTATGAATGACAAGTATGAATGATGAAGCATGCATGTTTATTTTTTTATGTATGAGGCTTGTACCGGACCGAAGTAAGGGTCCAAGAGATGGGCACCTTAAGAACGCCCCGGTTCTAGACTACCGAAGCTGTCCACGGTTCTGGCACTACCGAAGTTGTGCAACAGGGATGGGCACCTTAAGAACGCCTCGGTTCTAGGACTACCGACTATGCTGTCCTTACCCTAGTAGGTGGAGGCTAGCTACCTCGTATTTACTTAGGGATGCGCGCTATGATGTATGTATGTGGTACAAGCCGGTGACCCCAATGATGTTATGTTTATGTTAAGCATTTAAAAGTATGATTTTAAAACTAAGCATCCTTATGTAGTAAATGCATTTGACTCATTCATACATCCATGTTATGCATCGCGACAAGGTAAGTATATTTTATGTTTGTGTTTATGCTCATATTTTATGTCATGTCTAAGTATGCCTTATGTTCATGTATGCTAAGAATTATGTCATGTCTATGTATGCTAAGAATTATGTCATGTCTAAGTATGCCTTATGTTCATGTATGCTAAGAATTATGTCATGTCTAAGTATGTCTTATGTTCATGTATGCTAAGAATTATGTCATGTCTAAGTATGCCTTATGTTCATGTATGCTAAGAATTATGACATGTATAGATATGCTTCATGTTCACGTATGTATGTTTCATGTTCATGTATGTTAAGATTTATGTCATGCTAAGTAGGTTGTAGATCTATGGTGATGTTAGGAATCATGCTATGTTAGTTGTTCATATGTTTATGACTTATGTCATGACTATGCTTATGTTTATGTTCGAGGCTACGCTATGTCAGATACTTGATATGTTTATGTTTAAGTGACGTATGGTTTTAGTGAGTAGGAAAGGGTTTTACTAAGCCTATGTGCTTATAGTTTTATTTTCCTCGTACCGCAGATCAAGCAAGAGGCTATTAAGGGAAGCTGCAGGAGAGGCAGAAGCATGTGTGTGTGTAGCAGTGACTTGGCAAAAGATTTTTTATGTTCTCACATAATGCATGTCTTGGGTGTGAAAATGTTTTCTTAAATTTTATGCTACGTTTTATGGTTATGACTAATGGGTGACTTAAGACCTATGATGCTACGTTTATGGATAAGTACATACTGCTTATGATGATTATGAATAAGTCATGGAATGGTTAAGTTATGATATGATGCCATGTATAGATGTTCCATGTGTTTAGTTGCATGGTTAAAAGCATGTTAAGAAAAAAAAAATGTTTCCGCTGCATTAAGATGTTTTTATGCACATGTATGTTTAGCGTAACGACGCCTATCTCGCCACACCACAAGGTGTGGGAGAAAGGCGGGCGTTACACTTCTCATGCAATTTTGATTAAATTTTATTATCATGCTTAGATTTAGGAGTGGTTAGATTAAGGACTAATGATTAAGTTGAAATTTGAACAACATAGTATTGGGTGGAGGTGAGATGATAGTACGTTCGGGAAGCCCTTCTAATAAGATCAAGTATATCCTACTTGGTCTGTTTAGTCTGGTGGAACTAGCCAAAGCTACCGATCCAAGACCCAAACTAGTTAGACCAAAATTTTCAAGAAGTAACTTGAAGATGAATTTTCAGTAAAAGGCTTTGTCAAGGAAAGGATTGATGCTCCAATAAGGTTACGGCCAAAGAAGGTCTTGTACCTCACCAAGACCTGGAAGCTGATTACTGAAAACCAAATTCAAATTACTATTTGTTAAATTTGAATCTAACACAAATTTCAATTAATCTCAGATTCAACACATTTTTCAAAATCAATAAACATAAACTTTATAAAATTTCCAAAATCAATTCAATGTCTTCAAAATTAACCATGCTTTTTAAAATTAAAATCTTTATTTTTGAAAACCTGTCTCACAAAACCCATAAGGTTAACGTGATTGATAATACTAGACTGGGTGAGACATACTAGGTAGTGAAATTCAATTTAGGTTATCCTTACTTCTATTGAATCCAAATCAATAAATACTTTATGTGTACGAACATAAAGATTTGGACCAGTGGATGTTGGATAGCGGGTGTTCCAAACACATGACTGGAGACAAATTGAAATTCACCAAACTCAAGTTCAAGAACCTAGGCTCAGTAGCATTTGGCAACAATGCTACACTCAAAGTAATTGGGTCAGGTAACATTGAGCTTAAATCTGATTTTGTTATTACGAAAGTACTCTTGGTTGAAAATTTTAAGTTCAATTTACTTAGTATTAGTCAACTCTGTGATACTAATTACGTAGTTACTTTCACCAAATCTGACTGCCTGATTAGGAACATCCAAGACTCAGAAATAATGCTTAAGGGTACTAGGAAGAACAATATTTACACTATTAATCTACCCTTAATACCAAAATGCTTCTTGACTCAATTAGAAGAAACCAACCTATGGCATAGGAGATTAGGTCACACTCATGTTAAACTAATTTCTGAAATTACCCAACTTGGTTTAATCAAAGGTGTACCAAAAATCAAGAATTTTGAAAACACAATCTGTAATTCATGTAAACAAGGTAAACAAACCAAGTCTATTCATAAACCAACTCAATCAGACTTAACTCAAACCACACTTGAGCTCCTGCACCTTAACCTATTTGATTCACATGAAGCCAAGTCACTAAGCGGGAATCGGTACTGCTTAGTAATTATCGAGGATTACACTAGGTTTACCTGGGTTAGGTTCCTGAAAACTAAGGATGAAACCTTAAATCTATTTATCGACTTATGCAAAATAATTGAAAACCAATGACACTAAGATTAAGAGACATAGGAGTGATCACGGGGGAGAGTTTAAAAATCAAAGGTTTGAGGAATTCTGCAAAATCAATGGGTATATTCATGAGTTTTCATGTCCTAGAACCCCCCCCCCCCAACAAAATGGGATAGTGGAGAGAAAAAATAGAACCCTTCCGGAAGCCGCCAGGACAATGTTGAATGAATATAACCTAGCTAACCAATTTTGGGCAGAAGCAGTAAGTACGGCATGCTACATCCAAAATAGGGTCCTAATTAACAAAAGGCATAATAAAACCCCTTATGAACTATATTATCATAGAATGCCTAACCTACACTACCTAACAGTCTTTGGGTGCAATGTCCATATCCTGAACACTAAAGACTACCTAGGTAAGTTTCAATCTAAGTCAACCCCATGGACCTTCTTAGGATATTCAACAACTAGTAGGGCCTATAGGGTCTATAATAAAGAAACTCACAAAATTGAAAAAACTACTAACTTAATTTTTGATGAGGAAATTGAACCAAAAACGGATAATCAAAACTTGAACCAATCAAATATTGATTAGGAAGATAGTGAACCAACAATTGAACCATCAATTGAACCACTGATTGAATCTCTAAATGAACTAACCCTAGAACCAACTACTGCGGCATCAACTGAACCAATAACTGAACCAATCCAAGTAGTTGAACCAAACCGTCCAGCCGGACCTGAGGCTGAACCTAGTTCTAGAAGAACCAAGAAACCCAGACTCAATCACCCTTCTGATCAAATTATGGGTGATCCAACCATAGGAGTCAGAACTAGGTCTTTGATAATTACCATTTTGATAGTCAATTTAGGCTCTCAAATCCATATTTTGATCTCTTTTTATATGCTTAAGTTTGCATTTACATTAGGTTTCATGAGTTATTGTTATTTTTGGCTTTGGATGCAATTCTTTCTATATTTGAGATATTTTGGCATTAAATTTGAATCTAATATTGTAGGCTTCGAATGATCATGGACCTAGATCAGTTGGACCGAACTTGAGCTCAAACTTGACTTCAATCAAGAGGATCAAGAGATGGATGAATATGGGTCATCCGATCAAGAAACGGGAAGATCTGAGCCATCTGTAAACTTCTGATCAATCCGAGTTCAAGATAGAGTTAATCATGACCACAGATCAAGATCTGAAAGTTTGGTCCAAATCAGAAGTCATCCGACCGTCGGATCAAGCTTAAGAGGAGTCTAAACCATCCATTCATAAATCAGGGTAATCTGAGCCATCCGTTGCAGATCTGATCGATCCAAGTTACAGAGAAGAAGATCCTGACCATTGATAGAGATTTGGGAAGTTTTGACTCAATCTGAGTAGATTTGACCATTGAATGCAGCAAGGATGATCATAGTCGTTCATTTCAAACTGTTAAAACAAAACTCCTCCTCAGATCTGAGGGGGTCGCATGTCGTAGAGTATCGTAGTTTCTTCAGTTCTTCATCGTTTTCTTCTCAGTTTTCTTCGCCGATCGTGCGCAGCCACATCAGATTTGTTTGTCTTCAAGATTTCATATCATCGAGGTAGTTTTCTTGTTCAGTTTCCTAACCAAATCTCGCAGTTGATGGAGCTTCGGTGAGGGTTTCGCCCGAAGCTCTGGCCACTGGTCGATTCCGTTGATTGCTGGTTTTCTCATCGAGCGGAGCAATCAGAGCATTTGGAGGGGTTCTCCGAAGTGATCTGAGAGTGTCTGAGCGAGATCAACACTCAGCGTTTCAAGAAGGAGGAGATCGTGGAGTTTTTCAGCTATTGATTGTTCATCGCGATCGGATAGACACGCTTCTGATCGGTCTAAGCGACCGATCAGAAGAGGTCCTGATCGGTCCCGTGACCGATCAGGAAGAGCAGTTCACACTAATCCATTGCAAACTGATCAAAGGAGGTTTCTTTATTGGTTTTTGAGTTGGAGGGTTTCTAGCTCAGCTTTTGTGTGACGACAAAGGGAAGTCTTGACAATGAACTGATTTGATGTTTAATTTAGGATTAATTTTGGTTCTAAGCACTTATTTCTTCAAGTTGCTTTAGATTGTTTCAAACAACAGTTCAATCAAGTTCTTAAGCATGCTTTGTTTTAGCTTTAAACATTTCTGCAATTAGTTACAGATTACCTGCATTTGATATTAATTTTTGAATTGTAATCCATAGTTTTTGAATTTAATTGCTCAGTTGTTAAATAGGTTAAGTTTAGTGTTGCAATTTCCTAGTTTAATTCTTCTTTCACTAAGTCTATTTCATTTCAAACTGTATTTTCATTCCTTATTGTAGAACAAACCCCCATTTCAATTTGAAAACCCAAAACATATCAAACGACACATTCAAGCTTGAATTAAACACTCTTAACTAGTCCTTGGAAAAATACAACTTGAGGCCCCTGTACTACATTTAATTTTGTGAGCTAAGGGTTTTCAACTTATAAATATCTAAATTTGAGGCTCATCGTGATACTTCGTGATTGTGGGCATCATCAAATTTTTGGCGCAGTTGCCGAGGAAAACACTAGTTGAGTTTGTTTAATTTGAGCTTGTGCTTTATTTTCATATTCTTTGATTCTATTTTTATTTACTTTATCTTTCTGTATACATTTGCTGCCATTTTTATTTGTTTTATGACCAGGACTGCAGGTGGTGATATTGAGGAGTTTGATCCTGAGATAGGTAGAACATTCAGAGCTAGGATGAAATCAAGGAAGAGTTCCAGAAGCTATTGAAATTTTTTCTACTCATTCAAGCAGTCTCATGGCAGAACATTAGTATTTTCAGAATTTTTAGTAGCATTTTAAGAATTTTCAGCAACCCAATTTTCAGCAATTTCAACAACCCCTACAATAATCTCAGCCATAGTTCTAGAATTTTCAGCAAGGTAATCAGCCTTTTCAACCATTCCAGCAGCCTTATCAACATTTTCGGCAACAAGATCAGCAATTTCAGCCTCAATTCCAACAAGATCAGTAAGGTTTTCAACCAAATCAGACTTTCCAACAATCTTTTCAACCTTCACAGCAATCTTTCCAACCATACCAGCAGAATTTTCAGTTTCAGAATCAGGATTTTTAGCCCCAACAATTTTAGCCTGTACACCAACAATTTCAACCCCAAAATCAGAATTTTCAGAGCAATAATTTCCAGCAACATCCACCTTGTTATCAAACCAATTTTCAGCCCAGTTACTCATTTGATCAGCCCCAACAACTTCATTTTCAGAATTTACAGCCTACTCAAAATTTTCAGCAACCTTACGCTACATTTCAAGGCCAACAAGAGTTTTATACCAATCAAGAAGACTTTGAGGATTCTAGTGGGTTCGATCAACAACAACAAAAGCTAGAGGAGATAATGCAACAAATCATACAACAACAATAAATTTTACTACAACAACAAGAGTATGATTCCACTCTTCAAAACATTGAGAGACACATTGGACAACTTGCAAGAGGAATGAATCAAATGTAAGCCTAGGGATCGAGCCAATTGCCTTCTCAAGAAACTCCTAATCCTGAGGGGAATGTTAGTTCAATAACTTTGAGGAGTGGAAGAGTTACTTCAAGTCTAAATTCTCCAAGGGCTGATTTTTCTGAAAAATTTTCAGCAACTTATTTTCCATTTCAGAATGGCCTCAAAATGGCTTCTACAATAGTTGGAAGGGACCCTAGTTCAAGCCTAAGTCCTTCTTCTATTGATCTTGCAATTTTGGTGGAAGAAGAAGAAGAAATCAGTAAAAACAGGGCACATACAGCAGCTAAACCTATTGAAGTTCCTACTCAAGACCCATTTTCGGAAATTTCAGCTCAAATGGAGGAACCAAGGGTCCCTTTACCCTTCCCACAGCACCCCAGAGAGGATCCTTCTATCATTAGCATGGGTATTTTAGATGAGGTTGTTGAGGTAGATTTATTTGCTAATAGAGTTTTACTTGATATTCAGAGAGGATATTCTAGTTCAGATGAGGCAAAGGAGATATTAGCTACAGAGGCAGCTGAGTTGGAGGTTGTATCTAATTCATTTTCAGTTGCAGATGATTCTATAGGTGTAGTGGATTGCACTGAGCCCCAGACATCACCTATATTGATTGAGATGTCAGGAGATTTAGAGGATAGGTTTGAGATTGCAGGGGATTGCACTGAGCCCCAGGGGCCACCCATACCTACTGAGCAGTCACAGTTAGAGTTGAAACCATTGCTAGAACATTTAGAGTAAGCTTATTTGCTAGGAAGTGTAGGGACTTGCATGGTGGGAGCAAGGACCCAAGAATCACCTCTTTTAGTTGTATGTCCACCAGAACATGAGCCTGAGGTGGAGCCTTTACCTGACCAGGAGGAGGCCATAGTTACATCCACTCTTGTAGAACCTTCAGGTATTTTTCAGCACGACAAGGTAAGTATTTCTTCTAATTTTTTAGGAAAACTCATAGAGGTACCTGAGGTTGATTTTATTGGATGTGATGCATTTCTTGATACATTCTATGTAGAGATTGTTTGTATTTCATTTCTTTCTTACCCTGCATGCATGCGGGAGGTATTTTCTTTTCATGGTTTTGTAGGGTGTCATTGGCTTCCTGAGTGGGTGCTCCAACTAAATAGCCTCCAACCTCCCGGAAGGACTTCCAAAGAGCATATAGTGGGAGGAGTTGAGTTTACTTTGACTTGTAGTGATTCACCCCAAGAGTGGATTTTGCACCTTAATCATCTCCGACCACCGGGACATACTTATGCAAAGTTGATGAGGGAGAGAGTAATGCGCTATGATATTGATTACGTGAGGATAGCTCTCTTGACCAACCAAATCACCCCACTACCTAGATGGATGCTCCGAGCTCTCTACCCAACTTAAAGGGGAGGTTTATCTTTCTTGCACTTCTATTTCATTGTATATATCATTTTATGTTTTCTAGCCGTAATTTTTCTTTTAAAATAAGTTCTTGCTAATAAATGCTTAGGTAGTGTAGAATGAATAAAGAGTCATTGTTGTAACGCCCCAAATTTCCCTCTAGAACGATGTAATAATTGAACATGTGGCTATGAATAAAATTATGAATTTAAAGCGGGAAATTGCGAATAAAGAAGATATTAAGCACCTTCTTGATATATGGTGAATGTGTGTGATAATTATGTTTTATATGCTACAATAATATTATGCTTGACATCATGCACATGAATGAATGAATAATGATATGAATATGCATGTGTATGAACTAAATGGGTAGCATTCTCTTGTTGGGCATTGGTTACATGGGCTTGAAGAAAAAAAAACAAGAGGTGCCAAGGATTGAACCTTGGACTTCAAAGGAAAGCAAAGTCTTAAGAATTTTCATGTAACCAATTCACCTAGCAAGGGAGTGCTATTAGAAGAGGATGGGAAATTTTAGATAAGTGGGAAAGAAGATGAAGAGACACAAAAAAATTGAAGAGACACCATTAAAGAGGTGCTTGCCTCTTTACTCACCATAAAAGGCCATGAAGAGGAGGAAATGCCTAAGGCATTTTCGGCCAAGAAACCCCCCCCCCTTTCTCTCCACCAAACTCTTCCCCTTCCTCCTCTTCCTCACCGAAATCCTTGCTGGCCTTGCTGCCCTTGCTGTCATTTTCAAGTCCTTCACCTCCTAGAGAAAACCGGACCAAAAGAAGAGAAGAACAAGAGGAGTGCTAGAGTTTAAGAGGTCTTTTCTTCACAAAAATTTGGAGATCTTTTAGGAACATAAGCACAAGTAGTAAGACTCCCTCACCTACAACATAATGGCTTTTTATGTGTTTTTATGATTTTTATGTTTGCATGTGATGTTGGGTGAAAGAAAATGGAAGAAAACCTTGAGGGAAGTTTCGACCATAAAGGGGTACCCCCTTTTCTATGTCCAAAAACTTAAAGGAAGAGTTTATGAAATTGTTACTACCTTTTTGTAATGAATATATGATGGATACATGGTGTTTGAATGCCCTCCATGATGTAAAGGACTAGGAAGAATTCGGCCAAGTCATGAAATAGATAAATGTTGATGCATGAAGTAGGCTATTATTCTAATGATTGTTTCCTTGCTATATAAATGTTTTAGGCCAAGAAATTTTGTGGAATCTATGCTAAGGGACCCCTGTAAGATTCGGCCAAGGGACCTTAAATTATGCCTTAAAACAGATTTTTATCGACCTTCATGAAGTTATAGTTAAATCAAGTGATATGCATGTGATTGGGTGTTTTATTTCATGATGGAAATAATTTATACCTTAGGGTTAGTACCTTATCTAAGTTGTTTGAGCCTAAACTCATGCTCCATTCTATGTATTGATGTTTAGAAAAATGTTACATGTACCCATATGCATGATAATCCAAGTAGAACTCTAGATCATACACCTAAACTAGTGTTTGGTGAAGTACAAACTACTTTTGCACTTGTGAATGAATTCTTATGAAAAATATGCTTTTATTCCCATGTTAGGTGAATGATTATGCTATGAAATCCCTACTGTGAGTTTCGACAAATTACAAGAATAAGGGTTAAGAATAGGTTCGAGTACCAAGCATGCCCCTAAACTAGTGTTTAATGAAGCCTAGACTACATTTATGCTTGTATATGACCTTAATGGTGTTAGTGATATGAGAGAAGTGTCCTAAGGCAATCGCCTTATGATTGTAAACATTCATTTTAATAAATGATAATTCACTATTTGAGTATACATGTTTGTGTATTTGATTGAGATCTTAAACTCATATACTGAATGTCCGCAATACAATTCACAGTATAAGAGAATTTGTGATGGGATCACAACTAGTGATTATCTCTAAATGTGCAATTGTGAAGTATTGAAAATATCCCTAGTCGATGAATTGATAAAAACGGACATTATCAATTCTGTTGAGACTAGCATGGGTTATTCTCTAATCAGCTGATTCTCACTGGCTGGTGACATTGGAATTTCCGGAGATAAACATGGATGCTAGTTAAGGGAACTAGTTCATTGGAGTGACTAGCTGTAAAACTTCATATGGTAATCTATATAGATATGTCAATGAAGTTCTTACTGCAGCTTAAGTGCGATGTTCCTTTGACTTGTGGTGTTCAAGTCATCTTGGTCATGGAGACTTATACTTTAACATCTTAAGCAAGCATCTCCAAGGAGGTGTGGACCCAGGATGATTGGGTATAAGCCGAAGTGCCCGAAGATGTTTGAACAGCCTACAAAGGATTCACCACTCCTTGCGAGGAGATATATACCCAGGCCTATCGTCGGATTGTTACTCAAAGCCTCTGGCCAGAGCATGTCATGTTTAGAGTATGAGTCTCTTAAATACATGAGAGTAATTAGAAATCCAAAGGACGAGAAAGACACTACTTGGGCTAGGTGTGACGTAGTCAGCCTAGTGGGGACTGACACACACAGACCATGTCCTGAACCAAGTGGGTATAAGATGGTGAAGGGAATGAGGCACGATTCATTAGAGCTGCTGAAGGGTTTCAGAATTACTTCTGAGGTCAACCGTTGATCTTTCGATTAATTGGAGGTCATGATGTACTACTAGGTGCCACTCATGATCGTTCTATAATTAGTTGATTATAGACGGCCAACATAAATCGAAAGCCTATTTAGTCACACGCACTACGAATAATCCGAGGGATTTAAAACGAGTTGAAAATTGGATTTTTCGATCAAGAGAAATAAGTCGAATCTGAGTTAATCAGAGGCGCAATGGAAGCTAAAAATGGCTAAGTCTTTTGAAGGTTTATTGGGCGAATTAAATGAGTTTAATTCGCGATGGGTTCGACTCGGTTTGGCCGGCCAAAGAGGGTGCCAACCCTCTTTGGTTTGGCCGGCCACCACTTGGGGAGAAACCAATTTATTTGGTTTATTTTATAAAATAAATCAAGTGCGATTTGTTTTATAAATTATGGATAAATAAATTTGTATAAAGAAATTTATATAAAGAAATTTATAGAAATTTATTCTTTTTTATGGAAATTAAAATGATCCATGGAATGGTTTATTTTAATTTTATAAAATCAATTATGAATTGATTTTTTCATAATAAGAAAATTTATAAATTTCTTGTAAAATTTATTCCATAATAAAAGGAGAGATGTATTTGTTTTATTATAAAGTTAGTTATAATAAAACTTAGCTTAAACGGAATAATTCATAAGAAAATTTATAAGATAAATTTCTTATGAAAATTTATTCCGTTAATTCCGTTAAAGGGGTGACTTGGCATGGGAGAGGCTACTATATAAAAGAACCAAAGGCAAGCCTTGAATTCCAATCAATTAATCAAGAGATTAGTAGCTCCCTCTCTCTCTCTAAATCTCTCTCTCTCTCTAGGGCCGGCGCCCTTTCTCTCTCTAGGGCCGGCTCTCTCTCCTCCCCTAGGGCCAGCGCACATCCCAAGGGTGGCCGAGAGCTTCATCCACCAAGAAGGTGCCGAAGAAGAAGAAGCGGATCGCGACTCCTTCCTTCCCGGAATTTAGATTCCGTTTCTTGGTGGTTAGTTTCCATTCTTCTCTCTTGATCTTCTAGTTGTGCCTTTAGAGAATCTAGTAGTTCTCGTCGGCACAAAACTCGTGACTTTGCGAAGTCATCCCGAAGAGAACTCGGCGTGGACGCGAATAGAGGCGGAGCTTCCAAGGGACGCTACGGTTGGATCTCGTCCCTTACTTCGAGTTACGCAAGGTACAAAGTAAAATTGTTTACTTTTTCGCAAAGTTTTAATTTATGATCATGTCCACACATCATAAGGTTGCATGCTAGATATGTGGTTAAAATAATTTGAGAAATTATTTTATGCTAATTCTTCCGCTGCACGTAAAAATTTAAAATATTACGAACCCGTATCTTTGTCAACATGCACCCGGTCCCATCAGTGGTATCAGAGCCGGTTAGTGTTCGACATAATCATATAATTATTTTGCGGAAAACATTGTCATAATCTCAATTTTGGAAAAAATTTCAATTATGGAAATTTTCCAATTATTATAAGTTTTAGATTTAGGAATTTCAAAGTTTGGAAATCCTCATGAAATTTCACAAACGTTTAAAATATCCTAGTTTCTAAAATTTTATGATAATTGTGAAAACTTCCCATCTTTGGAAACTTTTCAATTTTGGAAATTTTCTATTTTAGAAATTTTCCAATTTTGGAAATATGTAAGTTTTCATTGTACCAGAAACTTACAATTATTCTGAAAACCTATTATGAAATCTCGCAATTTTGGGCACTTTCTTTCAAGAAAGTCTAGACAAATTTATGGACAATTAATTGACAATTAAATTTCAATTGGTTTTTATATTGACAACATAATTCTTTATTTTGGATTGAGACTCGGGGAGCCGTCCAATTTAATGTTAGTTGTTGTAATTTAATTTCCCAATTTTAAATGAAATTGTCATGTTTAATTTGGTTACGCTTCCGAAGTGGACCAAATTGGATTTACGACAAATTACTTTTCTTTGGGTATCTGAGCCTCGGGGAGCCACCCTTAGAAAACGATTTGTTGTAATTAATTAAATCCATGAATAAAATATGATTTAAGAGGTGATGCTCTTGCATATTGTTGTCTCCAAAATTAATTAGGAAAATGGTTTCCTATAGAGTTTCTTAAATGAGATTTTCATGAAAATAATATGTGGTTGAATTAAGGGAATTGTCTCTTAATTTAATAAGATTTGATTTAGAGAAATCAAAGTCTTAAACATATTATTTCCGAAATTGATTATGACAATTTAGGAAATTGTTTCCCAAAACAATTCCTTTAATAAAGTATGAAATTAGAATTAGGAAATCCGGTTCCTAATTCAATTCATGAGACTTGATAAATTAAGTCACATACATACTTTATTAAGGAAATCGTTAGTCATGACATAATTATATGTCATGAATGTGCTTAGAAAAGAAAGGATGAGACCCAAAACCCCTTACAAAATATTAAGGTCAACACCTTCCATTAATATGGTTAGAATCGGAGTTTTGTTTCTCGTTTGGGTTGATGGACACATCCATGCCCGGCTTGAACCTCAACATGTTCAAACCATGGAATTAGATTACGAATAATATGTTGGATCGAGAAGCCCGATAGAGGGGGGGTGAATATCGGAAAACTTTCGGATTTGAAAAGAGCACGTACGCAGCGGAAATAAAATAAAACAAAACACAGCACAAAAGACACAGTCGATTTACTTGGTTCGGAGCCTGTGTAGACTCCTACTCCAAGGCCCACGGTCGTTGACTGTTTACTTTGGGCAATTCTATATAAGCGCAGAATTGTTTACAAAGATTTGATTACAAATAAGTGCAATAACAATATTAAAATTTCGATCTTCGTTACCGACGTCCGGAGTGGTTTGACTTGTTCGGGGCAGCGGGACGTCGTTGGCTCGAGTTGGAGTGTTTCCGGAGCAAGGCACGAGCGTAGAAGATCGTTGGAGCGTTGAGAGAACAGTTGTATTGAAGCCTTGGTCGAAGGTCCCTTATATAGGGCCTGGGGGCGCCCGGGATGTCGGGGGCGCCCCCCACGTGGCCTTCGATCCGCCAAAGTCTCGGTCGCGTCTGATCCTCTGGATCCGCTTTGACCGGGGCGCCCGCAGCGCTCGGGGCGCCCGGATTGACCGGGTCAAACTCTATCCTTTGGCTTTGCTTGGCTTCGAGGGGTTCGGGTTCGATGTATGCGCATGGGGGCGCCCGCAGCGCAGGGGGCGCCCGGGAGCAGCGGGGGCGCCCGGAAGCACGGGGGCGTCCGCAGCTTGTACTGTCGAAGCGCACTTTTTGATTGTGTGTTTTGGTGTTCACCTTGGGGGCGCCCGGGACACTCCGGGCGCCCTGGTCAGCAGTTGCCTCACTCCTTTGAGGCACTCTGAGCTGCAGACTCACGTTCCTTCGGTCCTGCATCCAGGGTTAGTCCAAAACACAATAACATAATAAATTATTAGATTTATACAGCCTTAGCTGTCTTGGTTCTGACTTTGGTCTCCAAAATGGAGTCCTAGGTCGAACCGACGCCTACTGTTCCCTCAACGGGGAACGCGTCCTCACCTACTCCTCTCGGGAGAATTTACCTGATGCCAACCGTTCCTTTGGTTGGACTTTTGCCTGACGGTCCTTTGTCAGGGCTTGGATGCCGAGCTACCCTTCGCCCGGTGCCTAGCAGTCCTTCGCTAGGTCTTCAGTCCCAGACTGTCCTTCGCCTGGTGCCTAGCAATCCTTCGCTAGGGCTTTTAACTCTGGCATTCCTTCGCCAGTGCCTAGCGGTCCTTTGCTAGGGCTTTCACTGCACACTTGATTAACTTGTTAGAACACAAGAAGGACTTAACTTTTGATCTATGTTGCCATTATCAAAACACAGGTTTGACTTAGGTGCATTCTGCACCAACAATCTCCCCCTTTTTGATTTATGGCAACCCTAGTTCAAAAAGTTAAGTTTAAGCAAGACATGAAAAAGTTTTAACTTTTGTTCCCTCCCCCTGGAAGGAATCTCCCCCTATGTTTTTCAAAAATTTGTTGGGTTTTTTAAATACTTTACTTGTACTCAAGTTTTAGGTAACTTAAAAATACATAGTAGAGTTTAAAGCATAATTTTGAGTTTCAAGTCTTAAGTTTTACAGTACTCAAAATGTTAGCTTAAATACTCTGTAGTATATAACAAGCTTAAGTACTTAGTAGGTTTTGAAACACTTTAGTACTTAACAAATTTGAAAAACTTTAGCTTTAGAGTAAAGACAAGCTTAAGTAGAAACCTTTTGAAAGGCTAGAGTACTTTGCAAATTTTGAAAGCTTGAAAAAATTTTGAAGCTAGAATACTTTGCAAAATTTGAAAGCTTGAAGTAAAAAGTTTCGAAAAGGCTTAAGTGATTTTGAAAGTAGAAGTTTTGAAGGCTTAAGTATCTTTCAGAAAGATTTTTTGAATAAAGGATAGTGTTAAGAAAATTTTGAAAAGAAATTTTACTCTCTCCTTTCCTATCTCTCCCCCTTTGCCATATATCAAAACAATTAAATACAGCATAAATAAGGAAATAAGTAAAATTTTTGCTGTACTGAATCAATCCATACTTAAATTTATACTAAATCAATCAAATCTTTCTGTAGGGGCCTGTCTAACCCAATTAGCTACTTACTAACTATTATAAACAGTAGTTTTTGCTAGGGTTAGTCAAGTTAAGTGTTTTTGTTCAAGTTAGATTTTCTAAACTTGACACTTAACTTGATTGCTGTTTAAGTTGTATTTAGTGCCCCAATTACTGCAGATGCACTGACTTAAAGCATCTTGAATTGAGGCAAAGACCTAAGCATCTCAACCCTTTCTAGGTTATCAATCATAAGTACCCTAATGTGCTTGTGAGATGCTAGCTTCTAAGTCTATAGGTGCATGCAGTTCTAGGGTTAAAGCCTAGGCTAAGTCCATTTTCGAAAAATCCCTAGTTTTGAAGGGGTAGTTTTAAAATAAATATAAAACTAAGTCGAGAAGATTTTAGAATTGATTTTTGAAAAAAACTAAGTTGAAAACTGGTTTTGAAATTTAAATAAAACAGTTTTTCAAAAATAGAAAATTTTAGAAAACTTATTTTTGAAATCAAGTAGAGTAAAAATAATTGAGTTAAACTATTCTACTGAACACAATCCTAACTGCCTTCTTAGTGAACTGAACTCAGATTCAGGTAAGGGTTTTGTGAATATATCAGCTAGGTTAGATTTAGAGTCAATATGCTTAAGTGCTATTTCACCCCTGGCTACATGGTCTCTTACAAAATAAAGTTTGACTTCTATATGTTTGGTTCTGGAGTGTTGAATTGGGTTCTTAGTTAAATTAATTAAACTTATATTGTCAATAAATACTTGAGTTTGGGTGTAGTTGAGCTGAAAGTCCTTGAGTGTGTGCATCATCCATAAAAGTTGAGCCACACATTCTCCTAATGCCACATACTCAGCTTCAGTTGTGGATAGAGCTACACAGTGTTGTTTTCTGCTGCACCAACTAACTAGACTCTGACCTAACAGTTGGCAGCTTCCACTTGTGCTCTTTCTATCTAACTTACAGCCTGCATAGTCAGAATCTGTGTATCCTATTAAATTAAAAGTTGAAGTTCTAGGATACCAAATCCCTACATTTAGGGTGCCCTTTACATACCTTAAAATTCTTTTTAGGGCTGCTAAGTGCGTTTCCTTAGCACAAGTTTGGTATCTAGCACACATCCCTACAGCAAAAAGAATATCAGGTCTGCTGGCTGTAAGGTACAGTAGGCTACCTATCATACTCCTATAGAGTTTAGGATCCACTGGTTTACCATCAGGGTCACTATCTATTTTTACATTAGTGGCCATGGGGGTACTTATGCTTTTAGAGTTATCCATTTTAAATTTCTTTATTAATTCTTTAGCATATTTGAATTGATGAACATAGTTACTATCCCTAGTTTGTTTGATTTGTAGTCCTAGGAAAAATGTAAGCTCACCTACTAAGCTCATTTCAAATTCATCTTCCATTATCTTAACAAATTCTTTTAGAAAGTTGGTGTTGGTGGATCCAAAGATTATGTCATCTACGTAAATTTGGGCAATAAATATATCTTTTCCTAGGGTTTTAATGAATAGGGTTGAGTCAATTTGGCCTTGTTTAAATTCTTTAGTAGTTAAGTAAGTTGATAGTCTTTCATACCAAGCCCTAGGTGCTTGTCTTAATCCATATAGGGCTTTAGTTAGTTTATAGACGTGGTTAGGTTTGTCTAAGTCCTCAAACCCGGGGGTTGCCCTACATAAACTTCTTCTTTAATAAATCCATTTAAAAAGGTTGACTTTACATCCATCTGATATAACTTGAATCCTTTATGGGATGCAAAGGCCAATAACATTCTAATGGACTCAAGTCTAGCTACTGGGGCATATGTTTCATCATAGTCTAGTCCCTCTACTTGGCTGAATCCCTTAGCTACTAAGCGGGCTTTATTTCTGACTATTTCTCCTTGATCATTTAGTTTGTTCCTAAAGACCCATTTAGTATCTATAATGGATTTACCTTCAGGTTTAGGCACTAGTTCCCAGACTTGGTTCCTCTCAAATTGGGCTAATTCTTCTTGCATAGCTATGATCCAATCAGGGTCAGGTAGGGCTTCATCTATAGTTTTGGGTTTTATTTTTGATATCATAGCTATTTGACTGAGGTTTCTATAGGAGGACCTAGTCCTGACTCCTAGAGTTGGATCACCCACAATTTGATCGGTTGGGTGACTAAGTCTGGGTTTCTTTGTTCTTCTAGAGCTTGGTTCAGCCTCGGGTCCGGCTGGTTGGTTTGGTTCACTATTCGGTTCGACTCTTTGGACTGGTTCATTTGGTGGTTCGATTCTTGGTTCATTAATTGGTTCAATGGTTAACTCGTTTAAGGGTTCAATTAAGGGTTCAATTAAGGGTTCATTATTTTCTTGGTCAGAGTGTGATGAAGTTAAATCTGGATTATTAGATGTTGAATTGATTTCTTCATCAAAAATTAAGTTTGTAGTTTCTTCAATTTTCTTGGTTTGTTTGTTATAAACTCTATAGGCTCTACTTGTGATTGAGTATCCTAGGAAGATACCAGGGTTTGACTTGGATTGAAATTTTCCTAAATAGTCTTTGGTGTTTAGGATATGGACTTTACATCCAAAGACCCTTAGGTAATGTAAATTTGGTAGTCTATGGTAGTACAATTCATAGGGGGTTTTGTTGTGTCGCTTATTAATTAAAACCCTATTTTGGATATAACAGGCTGTACTAATTGCTTCTGCCCAAAATTGGTTTTCTAGATTAAATTCGTTGAGCATGGCCCTAGCGGCTTCTTGTAAGGTTCTATTCCTTCGCTCAACTATCCCATTTTGTTGGGGGGTTCTAGGACATGAAAATTCATGTAAATACCCATTTATTTTACAGAATTCTTCGAATCGTTGATTCTCAAATTCTCCCCCGTGATCACTCCTAAGTCTTTTTATTTTAGTGTCGTTTTGATTTTCAATTAGTTTACAGAATTCAATGAATAGGTTTAGGGTTACATCTTTGGTTTTTAGGAACCTAACCCAGGTAAACCTAGAGTAATCATCCACTATTACTAAGCAGTATCGGTTCCCGCTTAGTGACTTGGCTCCATGTGAATCAAATAGGTCAAGGTGCAGGAGCTCAAGTGTGGTTTGAGTTAAATCAGACTGAATTAGCTTGTGATTGGATTTGGTTTGCTTACCTTGATTGCATGATTCACATATTAGGTTTTCATTATTTTTGATGTTGGGGATACCTTTGATTAAGCCAAGTTGGGTAATTTTTGAGATAGTTCTCAAATTGGTATGTCCTAATCTCCTATGCCAGAGGTTTGATTGTTCTAATTGTGTTAACATACATTTGGGTATAATAGGAAGATTTATAGTGTATACATTATTTTTCCTAGTGCCCTTAAGTATGATTTCTGAGTCTTGTTCATTTCTAATTAGGCAGTTGGAACTGTTGAAAGTAACTCTATAACCAGTATCACATAACTGACTTATGCTAAGCAAGTTAAAATTAAAGTTTTCAACCAATAGAACTTTCTTAATAATGAAATCAGATTTAAGCTCAATGTTACCTGACCCAATTACCTTGAGTGTGGCATTATTGCCAAATGCCACTGAGCCTAAGTTTTTGAGTTTGAGCTTGGTGAACTTCAATTTGTCTCCAGTCATGTGTCTGGAGCAACCGCTATCCAACATCCATTGGTCCAAATCTTTATGTTCCTACGCATAAAGAATTTTCTTGATTTGGATCCAATTAGAATCAGGAATAGCTTAAATTGAGTTTCACTGCCTAGTCTGTCTCACCCAAATCTAGGGTTTTCAATCACGTTAACCTTATAGGTTTTGTGAGACATGTTTTGATAGTTTTGAAAACTTTGAAAATTTTGATTAATTTTGAAGGATAATTAAATTTTGAAAACTTAATTAATTAATTTTGAAATTTTTGAAAAGATGTTTAAGTCTATACTTAGTTGAAATTTTGTGTTAGATTCGAATTTAACAAAAATTAATTTGAATTTGAAATTCAAAAATTGGCTTCCAGGTCTTGGCGAGGCACTAGGCCTTCTTTGGCCGAAGCCTTATGGGATCATCCACTCTTTCCTTGACAAAGCCTTTTAATGAAATTTCATTTTCAAAATCAATTTCTGAAAAATTTCTGGTCTAACTAGTTTGGGTTTTGGATCGGTAGCTTCGGCCAGTTCCGCCAGTCTAAAGAGACCAAGTGAACTTGATCTTATTAGAATTGGTTTCCCCAACGTACTATCATCTCACCTCTACCCAATACTATGTTGTCAAATTTCAGCTAAGTTTGTTCAGTCCTTAAGCTAGCCTAAATCTAAGCATGGTATATTGCAGAAAATAAACAATCAATCAATCAAGCAAGTTAAATCAAGAATAACAAGTTTATCTAATAAAAATAGTTTTCAGTTTGGCTCCCCCTGGACTAAAGCCACGGTGATGGTTAGGCAAGAGGTGAATCTTGTCCTTGGGGATCCAATACTGATTTGATCCAGTAGGTTGGTTCAGGCATAGTTTAGGTACCCATGCCTGAATTTTTCCTTTGGACTGATTCAGTACAGACAAATATGATCTTTGTCGGGATTTGGTTCGGTAGCCAAGTCCAGATCGATTTAGAATTGATTTCTGTTTTCCAAGGATCATGTCAAGACCCTTGGAACCAGATGTAAATCGTTCTAAAACTGTTCTAAATTCCTTAACTTGAGTTTTCAGGGAGGAGTTCTCCTTTTCAAGTTTTTCAACTTGAATAGAAGTTCCTTCCTGAACCTTCTCGGTTAAGGGTTTAGAGTCAGCTCCCTCTTTCAGGAGTTTTACTTCCTGTCGCAGGGATTCGACCCGGAGTTTGGCTTTTGCCAAATCACGAGAAAGAAAAGAAATCAATTCAGTTAACTGTAATCTATTAAAACCAGTTACCTTAATTTCTCCGTCCTCTGTGAAGGTCAGCTCGCCGTCCTCTTGTTCTGATTCTGACTCTGTCTCGACTTTATCTGAGGCGGTCAGAGCTAGGAGGTTGGACTGGGGTGCCTCTTCTTCTTCTTCTGAGGAAGACTCGTCCCAGGTTGCTTGTAGCGCCTTTTTTCTTCTCGGCTTTTTAGTCTCCTTTAGGTTAGGGCACTCTGACTTGTAGTGGCCCTTTTTCTTGCACTCGTAGCAGGTCACATTGGGCTTGTTTGCTGGTTCAGTTGGTTCGTCCTTTCTTCGGCCGGTTTTTCGTTTGTTGGTTCGGTTCTTCAGCTCCTTGTAGTAGCTTCGAGCGAGCCGGACCAATTTAGTTTGATCTCCTTCTTCTTCTGAATCTGAGTCTGAGTTAGATTCGGTTTCAGGTTCAGGCTTCTTCTTTGTTGTTCTTCCAGTCTTGCCTGCAAGAAAAGCAATACCTTTCTCAACCATATTGGTGTCAGTTTGTTCGTGCAGTTCTAGTTCAGAAAATAGTTCGTCTAATTTTATTTTAGAAAGATCCCTAGAGACCTTGTATGCATCTACCATAGATGCCCACAAGGTGTTTCTAGGGAAGGCGTTTAGAGCATACCTTATTAAGTCAAGGTTTTCGACCTTGTGACCTATTTTGTGAAGACCGTTAATTACCTCTTGGATTCGTGCGTGGAGTTGGGCTGCTGATTCGTTGTCCGCCATCTTGATAGTGTATAATTTGTTTAGTAGCAGATCCCGCTTGCTGATCCGAGTATCTGAAGTCCCTTCGTGTAGCTCGATCAGTTTTGTCCATAGCTCCTTTGCACTATTGAAGGGGCCCACGCGGTTCAGCTCTTCTTTTGTCAGCCCGCATTGTAGGGTTTGCGTTGCTTTTGCGTCGGCTTCTATCTTGCGCTTTAGAGTGTTGTCCCACTCCGAGTAGCTTTGTGGAAGTCCTTCTGCATTTCGGGGGATCTCCAGACCGGACTGGATAATGATCCACATGTCCACCTGAGTTTTCAGGTGGACCTCCATTCGACTTTTCCAGTAGGAAAAGTCTTCTCCACTGAAGAGTGGAGGTCTAGCGGTGCTGAATCCCTCTTGCATAGACATTTAGACTGAAAAAGAAAAGCTAGAAGAGATTTGCCAAGACTTGGTCTTGGATTAGCAGTGCTGGATAAATTAAAGACAAGGGGTGTTGCACCAACCTTGCCAAAGAAAACGAATAAAATTTTCTTCGAAGAATTCGTAAGATAAAGAAAATAAAATGATAAAATTAAAAAGAAATCCGAAAAGAAATTTTCAAACTGGTGGTTGCACCAAGTTTGAATTCCCCGCTCTGATACCACATGTTGGATCGAGAAGCCCGATAGAGGGGGGGTGAATATCGGAAAACTTTCGGATTTGAAAAGAGCACGTACGCAGCGGAAATAAAATAAAACAAAACACAGCACAAAAGACACAGTCGATTTACTTGGTTCGGAGCCTGTGTCGACTCCTACTCCAAGGCCCACGGTCGTTGACCGTTTACTTTGGGCAATTCTATATAAGCGCAGAATTGTTTACAAAGATTTGATTACAAATAAGTGCAATAACAATATTAAAATTTCGATCTTCGTTACCGACGTCCGGAGTGGTTTGACTTGTTCGGGGCAGCGGGACGTCGTCGGCTCGAGTTGGAGTGTTTCCGAAGCAAGGCACGAGCGTAGAAGATCGTTGGAGCGTTGAGAGAACAGTTGTATTGAAGCCTTGGTCGAAGGTCCCTTATATAGGGCCTGGGGGCGCCCGGGATGTCGGGGGCGCCCAACACGTGGCCTTCGATCCGCCAAAGTCTCGGTCGCGTCTGATCCTCTGGATCCGCATTGACCGGGGCGCCCGTAGCGCTCGGGGCGCCCGGATTGACCGGGTCAAACTCTATCCTTTGGCTTTGCTTGGCTTCGAGGGGTTCGGGTTCGATATATGCGCATGGGGGCACCCGCAGCGCAGGGGGCGCCCGGGAGCAGCGAGGGCGCCCGGAAGCATGGGGGCGCCCGCAGCTTGTACTGTCGAAGCGCACTTTTTGATTGTGTGTTTTGGTGTTCACCTTGGGGGCGCCCGGGACACTCCGGGCGCCCTGGTCAGCAGTTGCCTCACTCCTTTGAGGCACTCTGAGCTGCAGACTCACGTTCCTTCGGTCCTGCATCCAGGGTTAGTCCAAAACACAATAACATAATAAATTATTAGATTTATACAGCCTTAGCTGTCTTGGTTCTGACTTTGGTCTCTAAAATGGAGTCCTAGGTCGAACCGACGCCTACTGTTCCCTCGACGGGGAACGCATCCTCACCTACTCCTCTCGGGAGAATTTACCTGATGCCAACCGTTCCTTTGGTTGGACTTTTGCCTGACGGTCCTTTGTCAGGGCTTGGATGCCGAGCTACCCTTCGCCCGGTGCCTAGCAGTCCTTCGCTAGGTCTTCAGTCCCAGACTGTCCTTCGCCTGGTGCCTAGCAATCCTTCGCTAGGGCTTTTAACTCTGGCATTCCTTCGCCAGTGCTTAGCGGTCCTTTGCTAGGGCTTTCACTGCACACTTGATTAACTTGTTAGAACACAAGAAGGACTTAACTTTTGATCTATGTTGTCATTATCAAAACACAGGTTTGACTTAGGTGCATTCTGCACCAACATAATATAGTTGGAGTCAGAGGTCAATCCTTAGTTATGGTTGTTGGACACATCCAAGCCTGACTAAACGGTTGAATGAGCTCCAACCATATTAAAACTACTTCTTGATTAATGGGTCAGCCTTAAGCTTGGAGCATCGATTTGTTGTGCCACAGCCAAGGTCGATGTAAAGAGAGGTGCAATTGGGTGCTATGTATAATGTTGCATACTTGTTAATGAGTTAACAACCCAATGATTTATGCAAACATTCAATTAGTTGATAGCATAAAGTGATAGTTACATATATGTGATATGTAATCGGTATAATTACCTACCTTCATAGCTAAGAATAACTTGATGGCCAAGGCCATGGTGGTTCTTATCTATGGTTGGATATCAACCTATTTGGAGATGTTCCTATGATCTCCCGAATTGATAAAAAGGGTTATTCAATTTGAAAAATAAATAGGATTTTTAATTAATGTATATTGATACATTCTTTATCATTCTTCTCACGTAAGCTCAATTTGTATTTCTAGGTTAATCACTCGATCATGTCTTCTCTAAACTTGCGTTCCATTTTGGATACCAATAAACTGACTGGGCCGAACTTCATGGACTGGCTTCGAAACCTGAGGATAGTCCTCAAGGTAGAGAAGCTTGCATATGTCCTTGAAGATCAACTTCCCAACTATCCTCCAGAAGGTGCAACTCCAGACCAGCTAATGGCCTATCAGAAACATGTGACCGATTCTGAACTTGCGAGTTGCATCATGCTAGCCTCTATGATACCTGAGCTGCAAAAGCAGCATGAGCATATGGATGCTTATACCATCATCTTCCATCTTCATGAGTTGTTTGAAGAGCAGGCGAGATCCGAAAGGTTCGAAGTCTCCAGACTCCTCTTCACCACTAAGATACAGGAAGACACTTCTGCCTCGTAGTTTGTGTTAAAGATGTTGGGGTACATTGAGCGACTGAGCACACTCGGTTTTGCAATGGATCATGAACTAACTATTGACTTAATTCTGAGTTGTTTGCCCAAAAGTTATTCACAATTTATGATGAACTATCGGATGAACAAACTAGAGACTACCATTCCTGAGTTGCTCAACCTGCTGAAGACTGTGGAGCCTTCTATAAAGCCGGATCAAAAGATGGTACTGTAAGTTGATTCCTCGAAGAAAGGTTCTAAGAGGAAGGCCAAAGAACAGAATAAAGGGAAGAAGAAAAAGGCCAAAAAGACTGAAAAGAAACCAAAAGGAACTTGCCATCATTGTGGCAAGGGGGGTCACTGGCGAAGAAACTGCAAGGTTTATCTTGAGTCCTTGAAGAATAAGGCATCCGATGCCCCATCCTCTTCAGGTATCTTCGTTATTGAATGTCACTCTATTTCCTCAAATACCTGGGTACTTGATACTGGGTGTAGCTCACATATATGTAATGACATACAGGGGCTAAGGAATAGAAGAAGACTCGTCAATGGAGAAACAAATTTGCGAGTTGGAAATGGAGCAAAGATTGTTGCTGTTGCTATCGGAACATATTTGCTAAAGCTCCCCACTGGACGTGTCTTAGAATTGGATAATTGTTATTTTGTTCCTTCGTTAATAAAGAACATTGTATCTATTTCATGTTTGAATGAAAAGGGTTATCATTTAACTTTTAGTAACAATTGTTGTTACATAACTTTAAATGGCGTTCTTTATGGGAATGGAACTTTGTGCAATGGTATCTACACGTTAGATTTATCCAATGACGTTTTCAATATCGAAGTTAGCAACAAACGTGCTCGAACAGATAATCGAATAGACTCCTACACTTGGCATTGCCGTCTTGGCCATGTAAGTAAGAAACACATGACCGAATTACACCGATGTGGAATTCTAGAATCATTTGAACCCGGTTCATTTGATACATGCGAATCATGCTTAAAAGGCAAGATGACCAAATTACCCTTTTCTGGAAAAGGTAATCCAGTGGGAGAATTGCTTGGTCTAATACATACTGATGTATGTGGACCAATGTCAACTCTTGCACAAGGAGGCTATAGCTACATCATCACCTTTATCGATGATCACTCACGATTCGGGTATGTGTTCTTGATGAAACACAAATCTGAAGCTTTTGAGAAATTCAAAGAGTTCAGAAATGAAGTAGAGAAACAGCTTGGCAAAAGTATTAAGATACTTCGATCCGATCGAGGTGGTGAATACTTAAGTCAAGACTTTCAAGATTATCTTAGGGACAATGGGATATTGTCCCAATGGACTCCGCCATATACACCACAGCATAATGGTGTATCTGAGAGGCGCAACCGAACCTTAATGGACATAGTTAGGTCGATGATGAATCATGCAACTCTTCCAAAATCCTTTTGGGGCTATGCACTTAAGACACCTGTTTACTTGCTAAACAGAGTCCCGACCAAGGTAGTCTCTACTACTCCATATGAGACATGGAATAGTAAGAAACCTCACTTAACTCACCTTGAGATATGGGGTTGTCCTGCTTATGTGAAGTGGACTATATCAGACAAATTGGATGCTAAGTCTGATAAATGTCTATTTATTGGATACCCTAAGGAAACGAAGGGTTACCAATTCTATCATCCCTTGGAACAAAAGGTGTATGTTTCAAGGCATGCTGTATTTCTGGAAAAAGAATTTCTTTTACAAGAAAACAGTGGGAGTGGCATTGAACTTGGTGAAGTTCAAGAAACTCCAATAGACATTAAAGAGACACCTAGTCTAGACCCACAACCAATAACTCATAATGATGAGCTATCAGTTGAACCTAAAACAACACCACCTCTTCGAAGGTCTGATAGGACACGCAATATTCTAGAGAGATACGGATTTCTCATAAGTGAATCGAACGACGTGTTACTCATAAGCGATGACGAATCTATCAGTTATGAAGATGTTCTGAAAAGTTCAAAAAGGGACAAATGGCTTGAAGCCATGAAGTCGGAAATGGATTCCATGTACGAAAATCAAGTATGGGACTTGGTTAACCCACCTGAAGGGATTATGCCCATAGGGTGCAAATGGGTTTTCAAGAAGAAAAATGACATGGAAGGTAATTATGCTTAAATCCATTCGGATGCTCCTGGCCATAGCAGCTCATTATGATTATGAGATATGGCAAATGGATGTGAAAACAGCTTTCCTTAATGGAGACCTGCTTGAGGATGTATACATGATACAACCTGAAGGTTTCACATCGGTTGATAAAACCAAAGTATGCAAGCTTCGACGATCCATATATGGACTGAAGCAAGCATCCAGGACCTGGAACGTCCGTTTTGATGAGACAATCAAAGAGTTTGATTTCTCACAAAATCCTGACGAACCTTGTGTGTACAAGAAGGTTAGTGGGAGTGCAGTTGTATTGCTAGTATTATATGTCGATGACATATTACTTATAGGAAATGATATATCAGTTTTACAGACAGTTAAAATTTGGTTGTCCAAAACTTTCTCCATGAAAGACCTGGGAGAAGCAACCTATATCCTTGGGATTAGAATCTATAGAGATAGATCAAAACGGTTGCTTGGTCTTTCACAGTCTACATATATAGACCGAGTGCTAAAAGGGTTTAGCATGTCGGAATCCAAGAAAGGTTACCTTCCCATCAGGCATGGAATCAACCTTTCAAAGTCTATGTGTCCGCGCACAGAAGACGAGAGGATTTGCATGAATAAGATTCCCTATGCATCCGCGATAGGATCTATCATGTATGCTATATTATGTACTAGGCCCGATGTATCATATGCTCTGAGAGTCACGAGCAGATACTAGTCTGATCCAGGTATCGATCACTGGGCGGCTGTCAAGACAATCCTTAAGTACTTAAGAAGAACTAAGGATGTGTTCCTAATATATGGAGAAGGAGATATGGTAATACGTGGGTATACAGATGCCAGCTTCCAGACAGATAAGGATGACTCCAAATCTTAGTCTGGATACGTATTTACTTTGAATGGAGGCGCAATAAGTTGGAAGTGTTCCAAACAAGACACCGTAGCAGATTCTACCACGGAAGCAGTCTGGATCAAGAAGTTTGTCTCAAAACTTAGTGAGGTTCCAACCATTGATGAAGCAATACCGGTTTATTGTGACAACAATGGAGCTATTGCACAAGCAAAGGAACCAAGGTCTCATCAGCGATCCAAACACGTGCCTCGCCGCTATCATCTGATCAGAGAGATTGTAAGTAGGAATGATATACAAATTGAGAAAATTCCCACTGAAAGGAATTTAGCGGATCCTTTAACTAAGGCCTTGCCTCAGAGCAAGTTTGAGGGTCATGTTAGAGCCTGTGGTATTAGATACCGTAGCGATTGGCATTAGGCCAAGTGGGAGTTTGTTAGTGATATGAGAGAAGTGTCCTAAGGCAATCGCCTTATGATTGTAAACATTCATTTTAATAAATGATAATTCACTATTTGAGTATACATGTTTGTGTATTTGATTGGGATCTTAAACTCATCTACTGAATGTCCGCAATACAATTCACAGCATAAGAGAATTTGTGATGGGATAACAACTAGTGATTATCTCTAAATGTGCAATTGTGAAGTATTGAAAATATCCCTAGTCAATGAATTGATAAAAATAGACATTATTAATTCTGTTGAGACTAGCATGGGTTATTCTCTAATCAGCTGATTCTCACTGGCTGGTGACATTGGAATGTCCGGAGATAAACATGGATGCTAGTTAAGGGAACTAGTTCATTGGAGTGACAAGCTGTAAAACTTCATATGGTAATCTATATAGATATGTCAATGAAGTTCTTACGCAGCTTAAGTGCGATGTTCCTTTGACTTGCGGTGTTCAAGTCATCTTGGTCATGGAGACTTATACTTTAACATCTTAAGCAAGCATCTCCAAGGAGGTGTGGACCTAGGATGATTGGGTATAAGCCGAAGTGCCCGAAGATGTTTGAACAGCCTATAAAGGATTCACCACTCCTTGCGAGGAGATGTATACCCAGGCCTATCGTCGGATTGTTACTCAAAGCCTCTGGCCAGAGCATGTCATGTTTAGAGTATGAGTCTCTTAAATACATGAGAGTAATTAGAAATCCAAAGGACGAGAAAGACACTACTTAGGCTAGGTGTGACGTAGTCAGCCTAGTGGGGACTGACACACACAGACCATGTCCTGAACCAAGTGAGTATAAGATGGTGCAGGGAATGAGGCACGATTCATTAGAGCTGCTGAAGGGTTTCAGAATTACTTCTGAGGTCAACCGTTGATCTTTCGATTAATTGGAGGTCATGATGTACTACTAGGTGCCACTCATGATCGTTCTATAATTAGTTGATTATAGACGGCCAACATAAATCGAAAGCCTATTTAGTCACACGCACTACGAGTAATCCGAGGGATTTAAAACGAGTTGAAAATTGGATTTTTCGATCAAGAGAAATAAGTCGAATCTGAGTTAATCAGAGGCGCAATGGAAGCTAAAAATGGCTAAGTCTTTTAAAGGCTTATTGGGCGAATTAAATGAGTTTAATTCGCGATGGGTTTGGCTCGGTTTGGCGGGCCAAAGAGGGTGCCAACCCTCTTTGGTTTGGCCGGCCACCACTTGGGGAGAAACCAATTTATTTGGTTTATTTAATAAAATAAATCAAGTGCGATTTGTTTTATAAATTATGGATAAATAAATTTGTATAAAGAAATTTATATAAAGAAATTTATAGAAATTTATTCTTTTTTATGGAAATTAAAATGATCCATGGAATGGTTTATTTTAATTTTATAAAATCAATTATGAATTGATTTTTCCATAATAAGAAAATTTATAAATTTCTTGTAAAATTTATTCCATAATAAAAGGAGAGATGTATTTGTTTTATTATAAAGTTAGTTATAATAAAACTTGGCTTAAACGGAATAATTCATAAGAAAATTTATAAGATAAATTTCTTATAAAAATTTATTCCATTAATTCGTTAATGGGGAGACTTGGCAAGGGAGAGGCTACTATATAAAGGAACCAAAGGCAAGCCTTGAATTCCAATCAATTAATCAAGAGATTAGTAGCTCCCTCTCTCTCTCTAACTCTCTCTCTCTCTAGGGCCGGCGCCCTTTCTCTCTCTAGGGCCGGCTCTCTCTCCTCCCCTAGGGCCGGCGCACATCCCAAGGGTGGCCGAGAGCTTCATCCACCAAGAAGGTGCCGAAGAAGAAGAAGCGGATCGCGACTCCTTCCTTCTCGGAATTTAGATTCCGTTTCTTGGTGGTTAGTTTCCTTTCTTCTCTCTTGATCTTCTAGTTGTGCCTTTAGAGAATCTAGTAGTTCTCGTCGGCACAAAACTCGTGACTTTGCGAAGTCATCCCGAAGATAACTCGGCGTGGACGCGAATAGAGGCGGAGCTTCCAAGGGACGCTACGGTTGGATCTCGTCCCTTACTTCGAGTTACGCGAGGTACAAAGTAAATTAGTTTACTTTTCCACAAAGTTTTAATTTATGATCATGTCCACACATCATAAGGTTGCATGCTAGATACGTGGTTAAAATAATTTGAAAAATTATTTTATGCTAATTCTTCCGCTGCACGTAAAAATTTAAAATTTTACGAACCCGTATCCTTGTCAACATGCACCCGGTCCCAACAAATGGTAAAATATGTTTTTGTTTACATGTTATATGAACTTTTATACCATGTTATACATACTGTGAATTTCGGCAAATTACAAGGGTAAGGGTTAAGAATAAGTGCAAGTACGATTCATGCACCCAAACTAAGATTTAGTGAAGATTAGTTTACTGTTGTACATGCTAATGATCTCTCATGTAAATTATGTTTTATTTCCATGATTGGATGACTTTCATGCCATGTTATCTATCTATGAATTTCGGACAAATACTGGGATAAGGGTTAAAAATAAGCTCAAGCACAAAACATGCACCTAAACTAGAGTTCAATGAAGCCTAGACTACCCTTGTGCTTGTATATGATTCCATGTGTAACGTATGTTCTTATTTCCATGATTATATGACTTTTATACTATGTTGTCCATGCTGTGAATTTTGGCCAATTACTAGAATAAAGGCTAAGAATAAGTTCAAGTATAATTCATGCACCTAAACTAGTGTTTAGTGAAGTCTAGACTACCAGTGTACTTATAAATGACCTCTTATGTAATGTATGCCTTTATTCCAATGTTATATGGGTTTTATGCTATGATATCCTTGCTATGAAGTTTCGGCCAGCATGTATTAAGATGAGAAAATAATGATTAAACTAACATATTGCCTTGATTAAGACAAGCATGTTATATGTATGATGTATTGATGAAACTAGCATGATGGTTGCTTCACTTACATGTGTTAAAAGAAAGGTCCTTCTATGTCTTGCTATTTATGCTAATGATTATGCCATGAAAGTATGCCTATGTTTATGAATGATTGAATGCCTATAGTACATGCAATATGAAAGAAAGAAAGAAAAAGAAAGAATGCATGTTCTATATATGAAAGTATGCTTATGATTATGAATGATTGAATGTCTATAGTACATGCAATATGAAAGAAAGAAAGAAAGAAAGGAATGCATGTTCTATATGAAAGAAAGAAAGAAAAGAAAAGAATGCATGTATGTATTTTACTTTAAAGATTGGCTTGTACCGGATCTTGAAAAGATCCACGGTTCCGGACTACCGATGATGCTGTCCCTAGGCTGAAAGATAGTAAGCCTAGAATGTAGACCCCTATAGGTCGGGATTAGCTGCCTCGCATCCTACATAGGGGTATGCGCGCAAAAGAAAGAATGGGTACAAAGCCGGGGACCCCAAAGAAGATGATGTATATGATTTTAAAGTATTATTTACTATGTTTTCCAAAGAGCATCCTAATGTTTTGAAATGCACATGTTCTATGTTTATATGTCTTCATGTATCTTATATGCCTTATGAATTTTATGGTATCCACGAAATGTTATATGTTTTAAAATGCATGCGACGTACGGATTTAGTGAGTAGGAAAGAGCTTACTAAGTTTTATACTTATAGTTTGTTTGCTTATGTTGCAGATCAACATAGAAATTTCTGAGGAATGGGCAGCTGCAGGAAGGGCTAATGTGTGTGGTGGTGACTTGACTGATCGATCCACTTTAGTGCCATCTATAGACTTAGTTCTTATTTCTAATAAGACATATGTTGCTACTTTATGCATGATAATTGCTAGTTCTTTTGGAGTTTATTTAACTATGGATGCTATTAGATGTTATATGATGTTATTACTTTCTTATCGTTGCATATGCTTTTAGTTATGTTTCATTTCCGCTGCAATGTTAGATTCATACGCAATGATATAAGTAAGTAAGAAAAAAAAAGGTTAAAGGTAACGCGCCGCCTAACGGTAAGGGGCGAGTATTACAGCTTGGTATCAGAGCCCACTGTCATCTCACTACACACACATCAAGCCTACCTACTGCCGCTTCCAAGTAAGAAATTCTATACTTGCCTTATTTCATGTTTATATTGATAACTGAATTATGCATGTATGATGCATGATATGTATGATGGAAGCATGATTTTACCTTGGATAAAACTAGGAAGATACCTTATGATGACAATGATATAAAATGATATGTATGACGGAAGCATGATCTTACCTTGGATAAAATTGGGAAGATACCTTATCATGCCTTGTAATGACAATGATTTAAGATGTATATGAATGGAAATAACAGTAACCTTATATTAGCCTATGTGTTATTTCGTGAAGATAACATGCCTAGAAGAAGTACCAGAACAAACTGTAGGACCGGTGCAGTCTGTTAGTAATGTGAGAGAAGTGTCCTAAGGCAATCGCCTTATGATTGTAATCATTTACTTTAATAAATGAATATTCACTATTTGAGTATACATGTTCATGTATTTGATTGAGATCTTGAACTCATTTACTGAATGTCCGCAATACAATTCACAGCATAAGAGAATTTGTGATGAATTCACAACTAGTGATTATCTCTACATGTGCAATTGTGAAGTATTGAAATTGTCCCTAGTCGATGAATTGATAAATACGGACACTATCAATTCTGTTGAGACTAGCATGGGTTATTCTCTAATCAGCTGATTCTCACTGGCTGGTGACATTGGGATGTCCGGAGATAAACATGGATGCTAGTTAAGGGAACTAGTTCATTGGAGTGACTGGCTGTAAGACTTCATATGGTAGTCTACATATAGGCATGTCAGTGAAGTTCTTACTGCAGCTTAAGTGCGATGTTCCTTTGACTTGCGGTGTTCAAGTCATCTTGGTCATGGAGACTTATACTTTGACATCTTAAGCAAGCATCTCCATGGAGGTGTGGACCCAGGATGGTTGGGTATAAGCCGAAGTATCCGAAGATGTTTGAACAGCCTACAAAGGATTCACCACTCCTTGCGAGGAGATGTATACCCGAGGCCTATCGTCGGATTGTTACTCGAAGCCTCTGGCCAGAGCATGACATGTTCAGAGTATGAATCTCTTAGACACATGTGAGTAATTAGAATCCATTGAACGAGAAAGACATTACTTGGGCTAGGTGTGACGTAGTCAGCCTAGTGGAGACTGACACATACAGACCATGTCCTGAACCAAGTGGGTATAAGATGGTGAAGGGAATAAGGCACGAATCATTAGAGCTGCTGAAGGGTTTCAGAATTATTTTTGAGGTCAACCGTTGATCTTTCGATTAATTGAGGGTCATGATGTACTACTAGGTGCCACTCATGATCGTTCTATAATTGGTTGATTATAGACGGCCAACATAAATCGAAAGCCTATTTAGTCACACGCACTACGAGTAATCCGAGAGATTTAAAACGAGTTGAAAATTAGATTTTCCGATCAAGAGAAATAAGTCGAATCTGAATTTATCAGAGGCGCACGGGAAGCTTAAAATGGCTAAGTCTTTTGAAGGCTTATTGGGCGAATTAAATGAGTTTAATTCGCGAGGGTTTGGCTTGATGTGGCCGGCCAAAGAGGGTATCCACCCTCTTTGGTTTGGCCGGCCACTACAAGGAGAGAAAACCAATTTATTTGGTTTATTTTATAAAATAAATCAAGCGCGATTTGTTTTATAAAATTATGGATAAATAAATCTATATAAAGAAATTTATATAAAGAGATTTATATAAAGAAATTTATATAAAGAAATTTATAGAAATTTATTCTTTTTATGGAAATTAAAATGAACCATGGATCGGTTTATTTTAATTTTATAAAATCAATTATGAATTGATTTTTCCATGATAAGAAAAATTTATAAATTTCTTGTAAATTTTATTCCATAATAAAAGGAGATATGCATTTGTTTTATTATAAAGTTAGTTATAATAAAACTTGGCATAAACGCAATAATTCATAAGAAAATTTATAGGATAAATTTCTTATGAAAAATTCCATTAAAGGGGAGACTTGGCAAGGGAGAGGCTACTATATAAAGGAACCAAGGCTAGGCTTGAATTCCTCAATTGAGTTATCAAGAGATTTAGTAGCTCTCTCTCTCTCTTATTCTCTCCCTCTCCTTCACTCCTCCTCCTAGGGCCGGCACCCACTCTTCACCCTAGGGCTGGCGTCCACTCCTCCTAGGGTCGGCGCACCTTCACCTCCTAGGGTTGGCGTGAGCTACCTCCACCAAGGAGGTGCCAAAGAAGAAGAAGAAGAAGCGGGTCGCAACTCCTTCCTTCCCGGAATTTTGATTCCGTTACTTGGTGGTTAGTTTCCATCTTTCTCTCTTGATATTCTAGTTGTGCTTTTGGAGAATCTAGTAGTTCTTGTCGGCACAAAACTCGTGGCTTTGCGAAGTCATCCCGAAGAGAACTCGGCGTGGACGCGAATAGAGGCGAAGCTTCCAAAGGACGCTACAGTTGGATCTCGTCCCTTACTTCGAGTTACGCGAGGTAACGAGTAAATTAGTTTACTTTCTGCAAAATTTCAATTTATGATCATGTCCACACATCATAAGGTCGCATGCTAGATACGTGGTTAAAAATAATTTAAGAAATTATTTATGCCAATTCTTCCGCTGCACCTAAATATTTTAAAATTTACAAACCCGTATCCTTGTCAACATGCACCCGGTCCCAACAGTGGTATCAGAGCCGGTTAGTGTTTGACATAATCATATAATTGCTTTGTGGAAAACTTTGTCATGATCTCAATTTTGAAAAATTTTCTAATTATGAAAACTTTCCAATTATGATAAATTTTAGATTTAGGAATTTCAAAGTTTGGAAATCCTCATGAAATTTCGCAAACTTTTGAAATATCCTAGTTTCTGAAATTTTATGATAATTGTGAAAAACTTCCCATCTTTGGAAACTTTCCAATTTTGAAATTTCCTATTTTGGAAATTTTTTAATTTTGGAAATATGTAAGTTTTCTTTGTACTAGAAACTTACAATTATTCTGAAAACCTATTATGAAATCTTGCAATTTTGGGCACTTTCTTTCAAAAAAGTCTAGACAAATTTATGGATCATTAATTGATAATTAAATTCGAATTGGTTTTAAATTATTAACAAAATTCTTTATTTTGGTTTTAAATTTATGGATCATTAATTGATTTAAGATGTATATGAATGGAAATAACAGTAACCTTATATTAGCCTATGTGTTATTTCGTGAAGATAACATGGCTAGAAGAAGTACCAGAACAAACTGTAGGACCGGTGCAGTCTGTTAGTAATGTGAGAGAAGTGTCCTAAGGCAATCGCCTTATGATTGTAATCATTTACTTTAATAAATGAATATTCACTATTTGAGTATACATGTTCATGTATTTGATTGAGATCTTGAACTCATTTACTGAATGTCCGCAATACAATTCACAGCATAAGAGAATTTGTGATGAATTCACAACTAGTGATTATCTCTACATGTGCAATTGTGAAGTATTGAAATTGTCCCTAGTCGATGAATTGATAAATACGGACACTATCAATTCTGTTGAGACTAGCATGGGTTATTCTCTAATCAGCTGATTCTCACTGGCTGGTGACATTGGGATGTCCGGAGATAAACATGGATGCTAGTTAAGGGAACTAGTTCATTGGAGTGACTGGCTGTAAGACTTCATATGGTAGTCTACATATAGACATGTCAGTGAAGTTCTTACTGCAGCTTAAGTGCGATGTTCCTTTGACTTGCGGTGTTCAAGTCATCTTGGTCATGGAGACTTATACTTTGACATCTTAAGCAAGCATATCCATGGAGGTGTGGACCCAGGATGGTTGGGTATAAGCCGAAGTGTCCGAAGATGTTTGAACAGCCTACAAAGGATTCACCACTCCATGCGAGGAGATGTATACCCGAGGCCTATCGTCGGATTGTTACTCGAAGCCTCAGGCCAGAGCATGACATGTTCAGAGTATGAATCTCTTAGACACATGTGAGTAATTAGAATCCATTGGATGAGAAAGACATTTCTTGGGCTAGGTGTGACATAGTCAGCCTAGTGGGGACTGACACACACAGACCATGTCCTGAACCAATTGGGTATAAGATGGTGAAGGGAATAAGGCACGATTCATTAGAGCTGCTGAAGGGTTTCAGAATTATTTCTGAGGTCAACCGTTGATCTTTCGATTAATTGGGGGTCATGATGTACTACTAGGTGCCACTCATGATCATTCTATAATTGGTTGATTATAGACGACCAACATAAATCGAAAGCCTATTTAGTCACACACACTACGAGTAATCCGAGGGATTTAAAATGAGTTGAAAATTGGATTTTCCGATCAAGAGAAATAAGTCGAATCTAAATTTATCAGAGGCGCACGGGAAGCTTAAAATGGCTAAGTCTTTTGAAGGCTTATTGGGCGAATTAAATGAGTTTAATTCGCGAGGGTTTGGCTTGATGTGGCCGGCCAAAGAGGGTATCCACCCTCTTTGGTTTGGCCGGCCACTACAAGGAGAGAAAACCAATTTATTTGGTTTATTTTATAAAATAAATCAAGCATGATTTGTTTTATAAAATTATGGATAAATAAATCTATATAAAGAAATTTATATAAAGAGATTTATATAAAGAAATTTATAGAAATTTATTCTTTTTATGGAAATTAAAATGAACCATGGATCGGTTTATTTTAATTTTATAAAATCAATTATGAATTGATTTTTCCATGATAAGAAAGATTTATAAATTTCTTGTAAATTTTATTCCATAATAAAAGGAGATATGTATTTGTTTTATTATAAAGTTAGTTATAATAAAACTTGGCATAAACGGAATAATTCATAAGAAAATTTATAGGATAAATTTCTTATGAAAAATTCCGTTAAAGGAGAGACTTGGCAAGGGAGAGGCTACTATATAAAGGAACCAAGGCTAGGCTTGAATTCCTCAATTGAGTTATCAAGAGATTTAGTAGCTCTCTCTCTCTCTCTTATTCTCTCCCTCTCCTTCTCTCCTCCTCCTAGGGCCGGCGCCCACTCTTCACCCTAGGGCCGGCGTCCACTCCTCCTAGGGCCGGCGCACCTTCACCTCCTAGGGTTGGCGTGAGCTACCTCCACCAAGGAGGTGCCAAAGAAGAAGAAGAAGCGGGTCGCAACTCCTTCCTTCCCGGAATTTTGATTCCGTTACTTGGTGGTTAGTTTCCATCTTTCTCTCTTGATATTCTAGTTGTGCTTTTGGAGAATCTAGTAGTTCTCGTCGGCACAAAACTCGTGGCTTTGCGATGTCATCTCGAAGAGAACTCGGCGTGGACGCGAATAGAGGCGGAGCTTCCAAGGGACGCTACGGTTGGATCTCGTTCCTTACTTCGAGTTACGCGAGGTAACGAGTAAATTAGTTTACTTTCTGCAAAATTTCAATTTATGATCATGTCCACACATCATAAGGTCGCATGCCAGATACGTGGTTAATAATAATTTAAGAAATTATTTATGCCAATTCTTCCGCTGCACGTAAATATTTTAAAATTTACGAACCCGTATCCTTGTCAACATGCACCCGGTCCCAACACAGTCGATAGAGGGGGGGGTGAATATCAATCATTCAAAACATCGTAGAAACTTCATAAGACTTTCAATCGTCGTTCTAGACTTAGAGTGTTAGTGCAGCGGAAAAATAAAACAGAAAAAGAAATACACAGGGACACAGCGGGATTTATTTACTTGGTTCCCAACCCCCAGGGTCAGTACGTCCAAGGCCTATGTACTCGGGGTGAGTCCACTATTGGCCTCCTTTCCGGAATTTCCGGAGGCGGAGAAAACCCGTCTTACAGTATAGAAGTACAAGCACAAGTACAGAAAATTAAGTACGGAAAATTAAATGCAAACCGAACAAAACAAAGTTGAAGCTCGGCCGATCTGGACCTCCGAAGTGTCGCGCACTTTCTCCTGGAGCCTCACGGTTGTAGAGCCTCGTCTTTAGCATGTTGTTGTCGGTCAGAATGATCAGAATGACACTTGGCAGTTGTGTTCGAAGCAGAGGGGTTGAAGCCCTTATATAGGCCTCCTGGGGGCGCCCTGGACGCTGGGGGCGCCCTAATAAACCCGGTCAAACTTTATCCCCGCGTCGACCTCGCCGCAGCTGATAAAACCTTTGACCAGGGTGCCCCGGACCTCCCGGGCGCCCTCATGAGGGCTTATCAGAGTTTTGGACTCGAAACTGCAAAAACAGCTTTGAACCCGAGCACCCCGCTTGACACCTATTCTGCTTGCTTAACAAAAACTGCATTTCACTCTTGACTGGGGACGCCCCCATCATCCTGGGCGCCCTCAGCAAGCCTTTAAACCCAATACTAGGTTTTATGCCTTGCTCTGGGCGCCCCAACAGTTGGGCCGCCCCCATCAGCCACTTTCCAGCAACTTGTCTACTTTGTCTCCGGTTCTTGGTACCTGCATGATACACAAACACAAAGCATATATACACATATTCTTAATCTTAAGGACTTGGTTCTGACTTCGGATTTGCATGAAATCCTAGGTCGAACCGGCGCAAGTTCCCACCCCTGAGAGAGCGCCTTTCACCTACTCCTTGCAGGAGACGGTTGCCACCCAGTCCTTCGGGTGGACTTTTACCCAGCAGCCCTTCAACAGGTGCCTAGCAACCCTTCACTAGGTCTTCAATTCCTAGCAGCCCTTCGCTTGGTGCCTAGCAGTCCTTCGTCAGGTCTTCAACTCCTAGCAGCCCTTCGCTAGGTGCCTAGCAGCCCTTCGCTAGGTCTTAGGGTTTCGATACCTAGCAGCCCTTCGCTAGGTGCCCAACGGCCCTTCGTCAGGTCTTAGGGTTTTGATACCTAGCAGCCCTTCGCTAGGTGCCCAGCAGCCATTCGCCAGGACTTAGTGCTTCGATACCTAGCAACCCTTCGCTAGGTGCCCAGCAGCCCTTCGCCAGGACTTAGTGTTTCGATGCCTAGGTTAACTAGGACTTTTCTTTAACATAGGTTACTTCTCCTTTGCTCCCCTTTGTATGTTCAATGTATCACTGACTTAAGTATATTGTCAAACAATAAATCACTTAAAGGAGAACATTATTGATGCAACTTGCACCAACACAAATGAAACTGCACCCCCGCCTGACTTGACGCACATAGTCGCAGAACTCCAGCGTCAGATCACCGAACAACAGCAGACCATCAACACCCTGATGACTCAACAGGGAAATGCTGCTACTCCACCACCAAACCAGCCCGTGATAACAGTTACACCCCCAGCTATGCCAGCATCCCTGACAGGCCCTGCCACCGGAATGCGACCGGAAGCCTATTTAATCTAGTGGCAGAGGCTGAAGCCAGAATCCTTCTCAGGTGCTTGCGAGCCATGGGATGCACAGGCCTGGTTCAAGACGGTGGAGAGTACTATGGAGCTGCTGGATTGGCCGGAGCACCAGAAGATAAAATGTGCGTCATTCTGCCTCTCTGGCGATGCCAGAATGTGGTGGTAAAGGGTCAAGGCCAAGAGACCCGTGAACCTGATGAAGTGGACAGACTTCGAGACGGAATTTTTCGAGGAGTTCTTCCACCTGCAGGTCACCAACAAACATTATGATGAATTCACGAAATTCCGACAAGGCAACCTATCCGTCAGCGAAGCCGTCAAGAAATTCAACCGACTGGCCCGCCTATGTCCGGAGTTGGTCAAGACGGAGAATGAAAAGGTCCGCCTTATGCTGAAGATGTTGCGACCGGAGATAGCTCTAAACATGGCCAGTGGAGTTAACAGACCACAGACCGCCGAGGAGCTGTTCAGCAGTGCTTTGATCACCGAGCATTATCTGAACAACATAAATCAGCAAAGCAAGAGCCAAGCCCCCTCAGGAGGGCAGAAGCCTCAGCACGCGTGTACTAGCTGGAAAGGGAACCGCAATGACAAGAAAAGGTGGAACAATTCTAAAGGCGGCCCAGCAGATAAGAAGCCCAAGTACAATCCGTGCGAAAAATGTGGAAACAATCATCCTGGGGAATGCCGCAAGGGTACAAACAAATGCTTCATATGCGGACAAGAGGGACACAAGGCCTTTACCTGTCCTACCAAGGCCCCGGCACCTTCTCAGCAGCCGATACCGTACCAAAGTACCCCTGCACAGCTGCACTATATGCAAGCCACACTGGAAGGTCCTCAAATCATCAAGGCAGATTGGAGGCCCCGTCGGTTACTAAGAACGCCAGGGTTTTCTCTCTAACAAAAGAAGATGCAGCAAATGCTTCCACCGTTGTCACAGGTCAGATAATTATTTACAGTCAACATGCTACTGCTTTATTTGATACTAGGGCAACACATTCCTACATTTCCACGATATATGCTAAGAAGATAGACATACCCTTACAAGTTCTAAACTGCAAGTTTTTAACAAACCTACCCTCGGGAGAGACAATGGCGTCATACCAATAGTAGCTTGGTAACTATTATTATAGGCGAACTCAGCTAAACATAAATATTTGCACCAACTGCCCTTGAAATCTAACGCACAAGCTCTGAGCATATCTTCTAGAACTTGATTTACTCTTTCTGTCTGCCCATCAGTCTGAGGATGGAAAGCTGTGCTAAATCGCAGTTTGGTACCAAGTGCTGTCTATACACACTCCCAAAAGTGCGAAGTGAAACGACCATCTCTATCGGAGATAATGGTCTTCGGAACTCTGTGCAGTCGGATCACTTCCTATACATATAACTGAGCTAGTCTTTCTATTGAGTAAGACACTTTGATTGCCAAGCAGTGTGCAGACTTAGTCAATCTATCTACAATTACCCAGATAGCATCATCGCCATTTGTTGTCTTTGGTAAATCAATAATGAAGTCCATGGCTATATTTTTCCATTTCCACTCGGGAATCTGTATAGGCTGTAGGACTCCTCCTGACCTCTGGTGTTCTGCTTTAACTCTTTGACATGTCAGGCAGGTACTGACATATTTAGCTACATCTCTTTTCATTCCAGACTACCAAAATCTTCTTTTCAAATCCTGGTACATTTTGGTAGAACCAGGGTGCATAGAGTAGAGAGTTCTATTGTGTTCTTCAAGAATTTTATTTATTAGCTCTTCATTATTGGGGACACATAGACGGTCACCATAATAGAGTATCCCACTATCAGATACTCTAAATTCTTTACTTTCTCCTTCTTGCATCTCTTGCTTGATCTTTTGAATATCAGAATCTTGATCTTGCTTTTTCTGTATATCCTCAAGTGGAGTAGACTCTAGTGTCAATACTGAGAGTTGCCCATATATGATCTCAACTCCATAATCTACTATTTCTTTCCGCAGTGGTGGTGGCAGTGATGACAGGGTCATCAAAGTTGCACAAGTCTTTCTACTTAATGCATCAACCACTTCATTCGCTTTACCAGGGTGGTAGAGGATTTCACAGTCATAATCTTTGACTACCTCCATCCACCTTCGTTGTCTCATATTTAGGTCCTTCTGAGTGAAGAAATATCTCAGACTCTAGTGATCTGTGTAAATCTTGCACTAGACTCCGTACAGATAATGTCTCCATATTTTGAGAGCGAAGACTACTGCTGCTAACTCAAGATCATGAGTAGGGTATTTCTTTTCATTATCCTTGAGTTGCCTGGAAGCATAAGCAATGACCTTGTCTTCTTGAATGAGTACAGCTCCAAGTCACAGCTTTGATGCATCACTGTATATATCGAAGTTTCTGTCACTTTCGTGAATTGTAAGAATGGGAGCACTTGTCAGTCTTTTCTTCAGCTCAATAAAACTCTGCTCACAATCTTTAGTCCACTCATATTTTTTATTCTTTCTGGTAAGGGTTGTTAGTAGAGAAGTTATCTTTGACAAATCCTCAACGAATCTTCTATAATACCCTGCTAAACCCAGAAAGCTTCTGAGTTCACTGGCATTCTTTGGTCGACCCCAGTTACTAACTGCTTCAATCTTTGCTGGGTCTACCATAATACCCTCCTTGGAAATGATGTGACCTAGAAAAGCCACTTGGTCAAGCCAGAATTCACACTTGGAAAACTTGGCATACAATTTCCTCTGTTATAAGGTCTTCAATACTACCCTCAGATGTTCGTCATGTTCTTTCTAAGACTTTGAATAAACCAGGATATCATTAATAAAGACTATGACGAACTTATCAAGAAACTCCTTAAATACTCGATTCATTGGATCCATGAATGTTGCATGGATGTTTGTCACTCCAAAGGGCATTACTACAAACTCGTAGTGTCCATACCGCGTTCAGAAAGCAGTTCTCGGCACATCACACTCCTTAACTTTGAGTTGATGGTAACCTGACCGCAGATCTATTTTGGAAAACATGGTTGCCCCCTTTAACTGATTATATAAATCATCTATCTTTGGCAAAGGATACCTGTTCTTGATAGTCACCTTATTCAGGGCTCGATTATCTATGCACATCCGCATAGTTCCATCTTTCTTCTTGACGAACAACACGGGAGCTCCCCAGGGTGAATGACTAGGGTGGATGAAACCCTTATCTAGAACTCCTGTAATTGTTCTTGCAGTTCCTTCAGTTCTGCTGGCGCCATACGATAAGGTGCCTTTGAAATCAGGTTGGTACCTGGAACCAACTCAATTTCTCGATTAGGAGGAAGTCCTAGTAACTCTTCAGGAAACACCTTCGGATAGTCACATACTACCTGCACTTCTTCTTTCCTTAGCCCTTCTCTTTGCCTTGCATCTATTATGTGTGCTAAATAACCAGAACATTCACTATCTAACATCTTCTGAGCTTGTAGAGTAGAAAAGAAACCTTTTTTTCTTTCTCTTTGGGTCTCCGACAAACTCAAACGGAAGTTCTGCTTCTGGTGTGAACTTTACTCTTCTTTTGCGGCATTCAATAGAGGCACTGTACTTGCTCAAGAAATCCATCCCTAAAATAATATCGTAATCCTTCATATCAAGGACTACTAAATCACAATAGAGTTCTCGGTTGGAAATCCGAATTGGCACAGCTCTTAGCCACTGAGTAGATGTCATGACCTCTCCCGAAGGTAATGTCATTAAGAACTTATCCTTCAGCATGTCCGGTGGAATCCCTAGCTTCTTGGAGAATGACATAGACACAAAAGAATGTGTTGCCCCAATATCGAATAGCACCCTAGCATAATGAGATAAGATGAGTATTCGACCTGTGACCACGGTAAGAGAATTTGCCACCTCTTCCTTGTTGATGGCAAAAATTATTGCATTGGTCGTGACTGGTGAGGCTTCCACTCTCCCTTGACTGATGTAGGATCCTTCCAGTGCTGGCTGCATCTGGTGCAACTGTTCGGACTTTCCCCCCTACTGAATAAGCTGTGGTAGAGGTGAATTTGCTTTGGTAGGGCAAACCTTGGTCATATGCCCTTCTACTCCACAGATATAGCACCCGCTCATGCCTTTGTGACATACTCCTGGGTGCATCCTCCCACACTTTGAGCATTGAGGATATTTGGGGTACTTGCTTGATGAGCTTCCTTTGTTGCTTCCAGAAGTCTTTTGGTCCCACTGCTTCCTTTTATTTGGGTTCCCTTTCCAGTTCTGCGGGTTGCCCTGGGATTTTTGAAATGGTACTTGCTTCTGTTGCATACTAGTGACCTTTATGCTATTTAAGTAATGCTCAGTGATTAAAGCAATACTTATCAGTTCTTCTGAGGTCTGCGGCCTATTAACACCGCTGGTCATATTTAAAGCTATCTCAGGCCTTAATATCTTGAGCATTAGACTGACTCTTTCTCTTTCAATGCTAACTAGCTCTGGGCACAGACGAGCTAGCCGGTTGAACATCTTCACTGCTTCCTCCATGGATAGTTCTCCTTGTCTGAATTCCGTGAATAATCATAATGCTTGTTGGTTACTCGCATGTGGAAGTATTCTTCGAAGAACTCGGTCTTGAAGTAGCCACATTTCATCTGGCTGACATTTCTCTTCGCCTTGACTCTCTCCCACCACATTCTAGCATCACCTGTAAGACAGAATAATGTACACTTTATCTTTTCTACTTCAGGCCAGTCCAGCAGCTCTACTATGCTCTCCAGAGTTTTGAACCATGCTTGAGCATCCCATGGTTCGCTTGTGCCTGAGAAGTTCTCTGGCTTCAGTTTCTGCCACTGGATGAGATATGCTTCTTGCCTTACCCCCCTTGCCGGGACTACAGATGTAACCCATGGAACTTCGGTTACCTGGTGCCACTACATTCGCTACCGGCGGGGTAACAGAAGCGGTCGTCTGGTTAGCCATCAGGGTGGCAATCATTTGCTGCTGTTCTGCTAACTGCCTTTGTAACTGAACCACCACCTCTAAAATATTTGGTGGTGGTACTGACTATGTTGCCTCTTGCCCTCTAAGAGCTTGCTCCTTGTTTTGAGCCTTCCTGGCACGTCCTCTTGGCATTCTCTTACTCAATATCATTATGAGAACAAGGACATTACTTCACTATCATTATACACATATAGCATATTTTGAGACCAATAGTCAAAGAAAGGCATGTAAATAAAACTAAACATATGGACTTTCTTACTTGCTAGGCGGCAGGATTGACGCTTGATGTCAGTGTGGCGGAAGGCGAAAACTTGCTCTGATACCAAACTTGTAATGACCCTCTCTTCTTAACCTTAACCTTAGAGGGAGGTCACAATTTCTTCTTCTCTTTTCTTTTTTTTCTTTTCTTTTACATTGCTCCCAGTCGACTGATGATAGGTGCAGTCGACTGGTGCCAGTCGACTCCTTGGCCAAATCACTCCCCCAATCTTTCTGTTTGAAAATTGGCCTTGGACCAGTCGACTGGTGCAGTCGACTCCACCTGGTTTTCACTCCCCCAATGTTTCTATTCCCTCGAATTCATTGAGGGCAGTCGACAGACACTAAGTGAAGTCGACTGGTAATTCTGGAAACTTGTTACCAGAACTGAGAAACATGTCAAGGACTCATAAAATACACTTCTACTTCATAGATATAGTCAGACTCTAAATCATAGACACTTATACTAGTTCATAACCTAACTAAAGCAGTTCAACTTAAGACCTTTGCGGAAATAAACAATTCATCATGCAACTACAACAACTATCAAGTTGCTACTGTTTAGAGCTTAGAACACTAAACTCATCCCAAGTTCTCACTCCACAGTTCTGCCGCCACTGAGCATCAATCATTGCCCTGATCACCTCCTTGACTTAAATTCTCTCTTTACATTTATCTGTAGTAAAATGAATGCAAAACTGAAGCGAACTTGCTTAGTAAATAGACCATGTTCTCACAAAACATGCAATCAAGATAAAGCATGCTCTTGGTCAAAAGAAAACATGCTTCAAAACACATGTAATTGGAAATACTAGTATATGATAACTTTAGTGCAAATGTCATGCTTAACCATGCTTGGGTTTAAAATCCTTTTGAAAAGTTCATATACATGCTTGCTAATGAAGACTTTTATGAAAATGCTTGACATGTTGAAATCAATGCTTGCTTTTTGAATACTTGAAGACTTTTATATTCTTATATTTCAAAATAGATAAACATCCTGCTTTTGGGCCCGGCATAGTACCAATGCGCGCATCCCTAAAAGGTTCCGGGGTAGCTAGCTACCGAACCCTAATAGAGCATCTTACTTACTAGGCTCGCCTAGATCTCTTGTGAGCCTCGTCCCGATACATGTCACTTAAAAGGTAACATACTTAAATTTTATAATGCTTGTACTTAAAATGCTTAAACTTAGCACATATCTTGCACATAGAAAGTAATGTTCCCAAAACTCGTTTCGGGACATCTCAAGACCTCGGTCTTGTACTTACATCGATGCGCCTTGCGTGCTCTATTCCCAGAACTCGTTCTAGGACTTTTTAAGACCTTGGTCTTACTCTAGACTTTCATCGAGCACCTTGTGTGCCCTAATCTCAAAACTCATTTTGGGGCAAACCAAGACCTTGGTCTTGCTATACTCAGATCACACACACCAAAATGGCATAGAATCAAGTTTTGTAACAACAAAAAAATCGTACGAGAACAACTTTTACTGCAGGTGAGTGATCTACTTACCCTTATGCTTGTTAAACTCACTATTCCGACGTAGGATCTAGCGTGGTACTCTTCGTCCACTTCCTTCGTGCAATGCACCAACTCTTTGGCACTAAGAGAGAACCCCTAGTCTCTCTTACTCAAGAGGAAGAAGAAGAAAATGAGGAGATGTCTAATTTCATCTTCATTCTCTTCCCTGATATACTAAGTGGAAGTTGATGAGGAGATGTCTAATTTCCTCTTCATTCTCTTCCCTTATATACTAAGTGGAAGTTGAAGCAACTTCCATGAATAGGTGGTTAGGTGCTTACTTGCACTTATCTTAAATGGTTTTCATATCCCAGTGTGATGCTTTACCACCACCTAATGGAAACTTAAACCAATTCTAAACTAAGAGTCCTTGGTTCGAGCCTCAACTCTGTCCCCTTTTTACTCCACAAAAGAAATTTTTATATTTCTTTTTATTTTGGAAAATTCTTGAAAATTTTCGGGCGTTACATTCCACATCAATTTCAACGCTATCTGTGCTCAAGTTTGCTGCACCGAGACAGTCCAGAAACACCGAATCACTACTCCGACAATGATGCGCTTTCATTTCAATTTCTTCAAGTTGTTGGTATATTTTACTATTTTGTTTTGTATTTCAAATTGTATATTTGTAACACATTTTACGAACTTATAGAATTGACCAATGTAAATGGTCATGGACCGTAGGCCTTGGAATAGGAGTCGTCACAGACTCTAAACCAAATAGAAAATAAAGCTGTTAGTATTGGATTGACTTGAGTTCTTTTATTTCCACTGCATTTACTCTCGACTTGTATCCGAAAATTTTACGACATCGATATTCCCCCCCCCTCTATCGATTTTATCGATCCCACATACTCTTGTTACAGAGGACTCCCCGGGCATACAACCTTGAGTATCTCCCCCTAATGGAGATCGATCAATGCATCTGTTGGTGCAAAATGCATCAATGATGAACAGTTATCCTCTAGTATTTCGATGTTTGACAATATATTAAAGTTTGTGACATTTGACAATATAAGGTTTAGTCAAAGTGATCAAGGGTTAAAACAAACAGGACCTTATGTTTGGTAGGGCTAACACAGGTTTGATCAGGTTGACAAAGGGATAGCTAAACAGGATCTGATATTTGGCAGAATGAATAGAACCCAGGGTTTGTCAGTTTGACGAAGGGATTAAACCAAATCGAACTTGAGATTTGGGATAATATTTACCTGAAGATTGGATGAAGTCTAGTCAGGATCATGATGACTAGCAAGGGAGTGATTTTGGTAAAAGAATCCCTGATGAGTGAAGTTGGGTCCTAGCAAGGGAAGCTAGGTGGAAGAAATACTAGTGAGTGAATCTAGGTGAACTAAATCCTGGTAAGTGAATTTGGGTCCTAGCAAGGGAAGCTAGGTGAAAGAAATCCTAATGAGCACTAGGTCCTGGTCTTGGTCTGGGGGACAGAGCACTAAGTCCTGGTCTTGGTCCGGGGGACTGAGCACTAAGTCCTGGTCAGGGATCGGGCAACAGAGTCTTTGCCGAGCAAGGATTGTGGACAGAAGTAGAGACGGGTCGAGATCGAACGTCTCGAGATCTGAGTTCTCGGAGGCCGAGCAAAAGTGTAAAATACGGTAATTCAAAAATCCAGACCAGAAAATTTTTCAAAATTTTTTCGGATAAAGTCTAGGGTTTCCGGCCCTACGGGAGGAGCCCAAGGGGCTTTATTGTAAAAAATTTAAAACTTATCAAGGGTTTCATAAAAGAAAACCTCAAATAAGTTGGCTTATATAAATTTAACTAAAGTTAAGAGGTTAAGCTGATAAACTATTTAACTTTAGAGACTTAAGGTGTATTATATAAATTTAGAAGGGTTAATCTATGAAAAACCTTACCGTAAGGGTAATGTTTGGATTCCGGAGAATCGAGGGTTTTTCTGCAAAAAGCCCCGCACACATATATATTTCCTTATTTCTTCCTCGGCTTGCGCCTGCAGCCAAAGCCACAGCCACACCCCCCGATCCGCGTGCCCTAACTCGCAGCCAAGGCCTGACTGCTTCTTCCTCCCTTTTCTTCGCCTGCAGCCACACACCGCTGACGCCATCCTTTGGCCGATCGGAGCCACTGTCACTCAATCGCGAGCCCACATCTCCGCTGCCTTCTCCCCTAACGATTTCTGTAGCCTCTCATCTCCACTTCGTCTCCTCATCGGGTAGCACCTCCACGAGATAGGATAGGCGACTGGAATATGATGAAGACGCCACGCCAGTTCTCTTCTTCAACGAGCTCCACAACCGACACATTATTTGGGGATTATGTGGGCATCTTGCAAGAATGGTTTGGCGTCAAATTGGGTTGGAAAACCTCGGCATGTCATCATAGCAGGTGAGTGAGCCTTTGATTTGGGTGTTTTGCGGTTGTTTGGGGAAAATGAGTTAGGTTTCTATGATTAGAGGCGTATCTTCGATTCTGTTGAGTTTTCCCTTTAAATTGGAAATTTGATGTTGGTTTTGTTCGGTTTTGAGCAGCTAGGAGCATTATCTATGCTTGATCTTGGATTGGTTTATGGATTTGGATCAGGTTTTGAATTGGGGCTGATGTCAATTCTGTTATCTGATTTGTCTACAAATGTTTGAATCAGTGATGATGGGTTTCTGATGATTATTGGAGTTTGTTTATGTTTTTTTGGTTTCTTGCTCTTGGTCATATGTGTTTTAATCAGTATGGATTATAGGTTGGTTTCATTTTGGAGGCAGATAGTGGGAATTATTTGTTCGGTTGGTTTTGTGACCTTGGAGCAGATCTTGGATATGTGGGTTTCGATTTTGGAGTGGTTCATCTTGGTTTTGCTCATTTGATGTTTGTTGTTTGGATTATATTATGTCATTTGATTGGCGGTTCATCTTGGATGAAACGGATATGTGTGTGTTGTTTGATTAGTAGGGATGAATTGATTTTATATTGAATTGTAGATCTTGGAGTGTAATTTTATTTTGGGATCTAGTCTTTCTATTTGCTTAGCTATGTAAACTCTTTATCACTATGTCGTGAACTACAGTAGAGTGGCAGTGTGAATCAGTGGTATGACTATGATAATAATTAATAGTATATGGTTAATCGAATTGAGTTAATATGTGGCAAAGAGTGATTAAGAATGTTTGGATTCCTGTGGTTTAGAATGAACTGGTTATGTTTGAGGTTAGCAACTTGATGAATGGTGTGCTATACCTAATTGGAATCTAATCGGGGTAATTTGAGATAATTAAAGGTTAATCATCTAATTATGGTTAATTAGATGAAACGATGATAATTAGAAAGATCCTAATTACTTGCGATAGCTGGTTAGCTATAAATTACAGATTTTTGTAGCTAAACATTATGCCTTTAATACAGGGCATTGATTGGATTTTGCCATGGCTGATTATCAGACGGGAGGTTCTTGCTGATACGAGCATTGACTTTGAGGCGGGTACCCTTTGACTTATCTTTTAGATATTGTCATATTGCTATTGTAACGCCCCAAATTTTGGGCTTGCTTCCGATTGTAAAAAGGGCACAAAAATGTCAATATATATTATCAGATTGTATGACATTTATTTCATAAATGAATAAAATTACCTTTTTGTGATTTCATGATTTAATGTTATGTGATTTCATTAGAAAGGATTAGGAATATGTAATTGCATAAATTAGAATATGTGATTTCATGAATTGGAATATGTGATTGCATAAATGTGATTTGAGAATATGAGAGTGAATTGGGCTAATGGGCTTTGCAAAAGTGAAAACCAAAGAGGAGCAAAAATATGCTCTTGTCGAGGATCGAACCTTGGAACTCTTGGTAAGCAAAGCCTTGAAAAGCAACGAAGTAACTAATTCACCCAGCAGGGGATTGCTGAGAGGAAGGAAGGGAAATTCTTGTTAAGGGTTAGGGAATGTGAAAGGGTAGAGGAAGAGGCTCTTGATGAGAAACCCCTTGGTGAAGGGACACTTGGAGAAGAGGCACTTTGTCTCTTCCCTTAGTATAAATAAGAGGGAGTGCTAAGGGCCTAACCATCATTGTTGCAAACCCCTCACTCACTCTCCCTCTTCAATTTTCGAAATCATAACTCCCCTCTTCCTCTACAATTTTCAAAATTCAAACTCCTCTTCCTCCTTGAGATTTTCGAAAATCCAAGGGAAGGGTCTCATCCCAAGGGACACTCCCAAGACCCCATTGAAGGTTTGAATCTCTTGCAAGGCAAGAAGAAGTCAAGGACCTCAAGAGCAAGGACAAGCACATCCCCTCTGAACTAAGTGTATACCTTAAGGATATTTAGCGAAAGAAGTAAGTGCCCCTCACCTGTAGCATAATTGTTGTGTATGATTTCCTTCTTCTTGTAGTTTGCGAAAATGGGGATTTGCCCTAGGTAAGTTTCGGCCACCCCTTAAGGGAAAGCCTTGGTTACTTTTTGATACATGAGAAGACCCCTTGGAACTTAGGGTATAGCTATATGTTGATTTCCTTCAAGTGGTGATTAGGGTTTGCACCCCCTACAAGTTTCGGCCAAGACATGGAAAAATTAGGGATTCAAGGGTTGAATTACTCTATGATGTATCTTATGTTAGTGTATGACATGATAGTGTGGATAAGGTGTTTGTATAAATGGTTGTATGAATGTTTGATTTCAAAAACCCTAAATCCCCCTACCCTACACTTTCGGCCAACCCTAGAAGAATTAGGGTTTAGGGTGCATGATTAACCTATGATGAAATCCATGTTTAATAATGTTGCATGATATGTATGTGAGGTGTTTGTGTAAATGTTTGTGTGAAGGTTTGATTTCCAAAAGCCCTAATCCCCCTACCCTACACCATTCGGCCAACACCCTAAAGTTAGGGTTTGTAAAGGATAAACTACCCTATGAGATATGCTTATGTTTGGGATGATGATATGTATATGCAAGTGATATTTAAATGGAATGTTTGATTGGAAAACTTAATTTTTCCCTAGCATGTGATATTCGGCCAAAGCATGGAACATTAGGTCTATGAAGGTTGATTACCCCATGATGTATGCTATGCTTAGTATGATACATGATGTATATATATATGATACTTGTATGGGATGTTTGAGGTCAAAAACCTAAGCTACCTCCACCCTTAACTTTCGGCCAAAGGGCCCTATACTTGGGATTGGATTAATAAATACCATGCATGATAATGATCTTGTGTAGGATATGACATGCTTGTGTGATTCTTGATATGTTGATTGGAATGCATGCTAGCCAAATTACAACTTTCGGCCAAGAGAGAACTCTTGGACCCTAGCCTTGGTTGCTCCCTTGAAATGCATGCTTTATATTATGCTAGTTATCAAGATTATGAATGTATACATATGTATAAAAATGAGCCCTATAGGGCATGGATGAAGAAGGCTTAGGGCCTAAAGAATGCTTCCCTAGAAGGTTGGGACTAAGAGCATACTTTATGAAAATGAAGAACATGATAACTATTTTATTTTGTAATGGCTTGTACTATAGACTCTTAAAGCGAGTCAAATGATTATGATACTAGGCTGAAGGACTTTTGAGAAGGCCTAGTAAACCCTAGTGGTTCGGGATTAGCTACCTCGTTCCTATTCAGGGGCGCGCGCAAAACATGAAGTACAAGCCGGGCCCTAATGATTATGCTATGTTCAAATATTATGTTTATATGTTTTCAAAAGAACCTTCCTATGAAGTTAACATGCTTAAATGTTTAAACATGCTTAAATGCTTACCATGCTTGAATGTGATATATTCTCTTACCTTTTCATGATATCCGATTTTGTGAGTAGGACAGGGTCTTACTAAGCTATTGCTTATCGTTTAGTGTTTTCCCTTATGCTACAGATAAAGGACGCTAAGCCATGGAGGCTGCGGGAGAAGGGCAAGTGTGTGTGTGATAGTGCTGGTGGATAAAAAGGATCTTGCTCTTAGTTGCTTCAAGTTTTGCAACTTGTCATGTTAAACCCATGTTATGTTTGCTATGTTTGAAGATGAATAAAAATAATCATGCTTCCGCTACATGAACCTTGCATGCTAAAATGATATATATGCCCATGCATAGATTAGATTGAAAAATATGAATGCATGCGTGTAGTTGTGATGTACGAAAATTAAAGTAGCGCCGCCGAATCCCTAGGGGATTAAGGGCGGGCGTTACAAGTTGGTATCAGAGCAGGTCTACCTCACCACTATCACACTCATCAAGCCCTCATCCTGCCGCTTCCAAGTAAGAGATCCTAACCTCGCTTTATTTTATTTCATGTACAGTAATGATATATAGAGATGATTTATGCTTGCATAACAAGAGAAAGTAGCGTTAATTCTTATGTAGCTTATTTATCACTTGTATGATAGATAATAACCAGTAATTGTAAGATATGTTAACATGAACGATAGTTCCTCTTATATATATATGGATTCATTAATAATTTAGAATTTGGGGTAAGAGGGTGGTTACATATTGTAATCACTAGGGTAAACTACACCGATTGGGTGTGTGTTTTCCTCTGTATATATTTGCGAATTGAAAAAGGAATGGTTTAGTACTAACCATGTCATTTTCTTTCCAATTCCAGATGTTGCATGAGGACTACACTGAGAGGTGCCGCGAGCTGATGGAGCGGATAGAGGCAGTTGAGTATTGTCCGACCTGGGGAATTCAAGGCAACATAGGGTTTTTGGATCGGCTCTTCTGGAAACTGGAGCGGGAAGGGTTTCCAGTCATGAACGATCATAGGATCGGAGCTTTACTTCGTTCATTGCCCAACCGGGCAAGAGAGGTTGCGCATCAGATCTGGGGACAGCACAGATGTTGTATCTCATATGCGGACTTATGTAGGCAGCTTCTCCGCCATGAGTTCCCAGAAGATCTGGGAGACTCGGAGGAGGATCCCGAGCCGTCCGAGGAGGACCCCGAGCCCTTTGAGGAGGATCCCGAGCCGTTCGAGGAGGATCCCGAGCCCTTCGAGGAGGATCCCGAGCCATTCGAGGAGGACCCCGAGCCCTTCGAGGAGGATCCCGAACCCTTCGAGGAGGATCCCGAGATGCTGGAGATGTTCGAGGAAGACCTTGAAGCGGTCGAGGAGATTCTCGAGATTGAAGAAGAAGACCCGATGGGAACAGTAGAGGATCCTGAGGCGGGCCAAAGGGAGATGAGCGAGGAGATAGTAGTCATCGCTACAATGTTCTTTATTTTGGGCCTAACGGCAGCCCATCTGGCTCGCTAAGTTGGATTAGTTTTGTATGTAGAATTATAAGAATGAATAAAAAAAATAAATTTTGGGTGATATATTAAATAAAAATCTCTTTTACCCAATATTAATCAAGCAACAAATAAGGACGAATATTAGGGGAAGCATAATATGAGTTGGGTTACTCAGAATTGTTTTAGTTCGAGGACGAACTTTCTATAAGGTGTAGGGGATTGTAACACCCCAAATTTTGGGCTTGCTTCCGATTGTAAAAAGGGCACAAAAATGTCGATATATATTATCAGATTGTATGACATTTATTTCATAAATGAATAAAATTACCTTTTTGTGATTTCATGATTTAATGTTATGTGATTTCATTAGAAAGGATTAGGAATATGTAATTGCATAAATTAGAATATGTGATTTTATGAATTGGAATATGTGATTGCATAAATGTGATTTGAGAATATGAGAGTGAATTGGGCTAATGGGCTTTGCAAAAGTGAAAACCAAAGAGGAGCAAAAATATGCTCTTGCCGAGGATCGAACCTTGGAACTCTTGGTAAGCAAAGCCTTGAAAAGCAACGAAGTAACCAATTCACCCAGCAGGGGATTGCTGAGAGGAAGGAAGGGAAATTCTTGTTAAGGGTTAGGGAATGTGAAAGGGTAGAGGAAGAGGCTCTTGATGAGAAACCCCTTGGTGAAGGGACACTTGGAGAAGAGGTACTTTGTCTCTTCCCTTAGTATAAATAAGAGGGAGTGCTAAGGGGCTAACCATCATTGTTGCAAACCCCTCACTCACTCTCCCTCTTCAATTTTCGAAATCCTAACTCCCCTCTTCCTCTTCAATTTTCGAAATTCAAACTCCTCTTCCTCCTTGAGATTTTCGAAAATCCAAGGGAAGGGTCTCATCCCAAGGGACACTCCCAAGACCCCATTGAAGGTTTGAATCTCTTGCAAGGCAAGAAGAAGTCAAGGACCTCATGAGCAAGGACAAGCACATCCCCTCCGAACTAAGTGTATACCTTTAGGATATTTAGCGAAAGAAGTAAGTGCCCCTCACCTGTAGCATAATTGCTGTGTATGATTTCCTTCTTCTTGTAGTTTGCGAAAATGGGGATTTGTCCTAGGTAAGTTTCGGCCACCCCTTAAGGGAAAGCCTTGGTTACTTTTTGATACATGAGAAGACCCCTTGGAACATAGGGTATACCTATATGTTGATTTCCTTCAAGTGGTGATTAGGGTTTGCACCCCCTACAAGTTTCGGCCAAGACATGGAAAAATTAGGGATTCAAGGGTTGAATTACTCTATGATGTATCTTATGTTAGTGTATGACATGATAGTGTGGATAAGGTGTTTGTATAAATGGTTGTTTGAATGTTTGATTTCAAAAACCCTAAATCCCCCTACCCTACACTTTTGGCCAACCCTAGAAGAATTAGGGTTTAGGGTGCATGATTAACCTATGATGAAATCCATGTTTAATAATGTTGCATGATATGTATGTGAGGTGTTTGTGTAAATGTTTGTGTGAAGGTTTGATTTCCAAAAGCCCTAATCCCCCTACCCTACACCATTCGGCCAACACCCTAAAGTTAGGGTTTGTAAAGGATAAACTATCCTATGAGATATGCTTATGTTTGGGATGATGATATGTATATGCAAGTGATGTTTAAATGGAATGTTTGATTGGAAAACTTAATTTTTCCCTAGCATGTGATATTCGGCCAAAGCATGGAACATTAGGTCTATGAAGGTTGATTACCCCATGATGTATGCTATGCTTAGTATGATACATGATGTATATATATATGATACTTGTATGGGATGTTTGAGGTCAAAAACCTAAGCTACCTCCACCCTTAACTTTCGGCCAAAGGGCCCTATACTTGGGATTGGATTAATAAATACCATGCATGATAATGATCTTGTGTAGGATATGACATGCTTGTGTGATTCTTGATATGTTGATTGGAATGCATGCTAGCCAAATTACAACTTTCGGCCAAGAGAGAACTCTTGGACCCTAGCCTTGGTTGCTCCCATGAAATGCATGCTTTATATATGCTAGTTATCAAGATTATGAATGTATACATATGTATAAAAATGAGCCCTATAGGGCATGGAGAAGAAGGCTTAGGGCCTAAAGAATGCTTCCCTAGAAGGTTGGGACTAAGAGCATACTTTATGAAAATGAAGAACATGATAACTATTTTATTTTGTAATGGCTTGTACTATAGACTCTTAAAGCGAGTCAAATGATTATGATACTAGGCTGAAGGACTTTTGAGAAGGCCTAGTAAACCCTAGTGGTTCGGGATTAGCTACCTCGTTCCTATTCAGGGGCGCGCGCAAAACATGAAGTACAAGCCGGGCCCTAATGATTATGCTATGTTCAAGTATTATGTTTATATGTTTTCAAAAGAACCTTCCTATGAAGTTAACATGCTTAGATGTTTAAACATGCTTAAATGCTTACCATGCTTGAATGTGATATATTCTCTTACCTTTTCATGATATCCGTTTTGTGAGTAGGACAGGGTCTTACTAAGCTATTGCTTATCGTTTAGTGTTTTCCCTTATGCTACAGATAAAGGACGCTAAGCCATGGAGGCTGCGGGAGAAGGGCAAGTGTGTGTGTGATAGTGCTGGTGGATAAAAAGGATCTTGCTCTTAGTTGCTTCAAGTTTTGGAACTTGTCATGTTAAACCCATGTTATGTTTGCTATGTTTGAAGATGAATAAAAATAATCATGCTTCCGCTACATGAACCTTGCATGCTAAAATGATACATATGCCCATGCATAGATTAGATAGAAAAATATGAATGCATGCGTGTAGTTGTAATGTACGAAAATTAAAGTAGCGCCGCCGAATCCCTAGGGGATTAAGGGCGGGCGTTACAAGTTGGTATCAGAGCAGGTCTACCTCACCACTATCACACTCATCAAGCCCTCATCCTGCCGCTTCCAAGTAAGAGATCCTAACCTCGCTTTATTTTATTTCATGTACAGTAATGATATATAGAGATGATTTATGCTTGCATAACAAGAGAAAGTAGCGTTAATTCTTATGTAGCTTATTTATCACCTGTATGATAGATAATAACCAGTAATTGTAAGATATGTTAACATGAACGATAGTTCCTCTTATATATATATGGATTCATTAATAATTTAGAATTTGGGGTAAGAGGGTGGTTACATATTGTAATCACTAGGGTAAACTACACCGATTGGGTGTGTGTTTTCCTCTGTATATATTTGCGAATTGAAAAAGGAATGGTTTAGTACTAACCATGTCATTTTCTTTCCAATTCCAGATGTTGCATGAGGACTACACTGAGAGGTGCCGCGAGCTGATGGAGCGGATAGAGGCAGTTGAGTATTGTCCGACCTGGGGAATTCAAGGCAACATAGGGTTTTTGGATCGGCTCTTCTGGAAACTGGAGCGGGAAGGGTTTCCAGTCATGAACGATCATAGGATCGGAGCTTTACTTCGTTCATTGCCCAACCGGGCAAGAGAGGTTGCGCATCAGATCTGGGGACAGCACAGATGTTGTATCTCATATGCGGACTTATGTAGGCAGCTTCTCCGCCATGAGTTCCCAGAAGATCTGGGAGACTCGGAGGAGGATCCCGAGCCGTCCGAGGAGGACCCCGAGCCCTTTGAGGAGGATCCCGAGCCGTTCGAGGAGGATCCCGAGCCCTTCGAGGAGGATCCCGAGCCATTCGAGGACCCCGAGCCCTTCGAGGAGGATCCCGAACCCTTCGAGGAGGATCCCGAGATGCTGGAGATGTTCGATGAAGACCTTGAAGCGGTCGAGGAGATTCTCGAGATTGAAGAAGAGGACCCGATGGGAACAGTAGAGGATCCTGAGGCGGGCCAAAGGGAGATGAGCGAGGAGATAGTAGTCATCGCTACGATGTTCTTTATTTTGGGCCTAACGGCAGCCCATCTGGCTCGCTAAGTTGGATTAGTTTTGTATGTAGACTTATAAGAATGAATAAAAAAAATAAATTTTGGGTGATATATTAAATAAAAATCTCTTTTACCCAATATTAATCAAGCAACAAATAAGGACGAATATTAGGGGAAGCATAATATGAGTTGGGTTACCCAGAATTGTTTTAGTTCGAGGACGAACTTTCTATAAGGTGTAGGGGATTGTAACGCCCCAAATTTTGGGCTTGCTTCCGATTGTAAAAAGGGCACAAAAATGTCGATATATATTATCAGATTGTATGACATTTATTTCATAAATGAATAAAATTACCTTTTTGTGATTTCATGATTTAATGTTATGTGATTTCATTAGAAAGGATTAGGAATATGTAATTGCATAAATTAGAATATGTGATTTCATGAATTGGAATATGTGATTGCATAAATGTGATTTGAGAATATGAGAGTGAATTGGGCTAATGGGCTTTGCAAAAGTGAAAACCAAAGAGGAGCAAAAATATGCTCTTGCCGAGGATCGAACCTTGGAACTCTTGGTAAGCAAAGCCTTGAAAAGCAACGAAGTAACCAATTCACCCAGCAGGGGATTGCTGAGAGGAAGGAAGGGAAATTCTTGTTAAGGGTTAGGGAATGTGAAAGGGTAGAGGAAGAGGCTCTTGATGAGAAACCCCTTGGTGAAGGGACACTTGGAGAAGAGGCACTTTGTCTCTTCCCTTAGTATAAATAAGAGGGAGTGCTAAGGGGCTAACCATCATTGTTGCAAACCCCTCACTCACTCTCCCTCTTCAATTTTCGAAATCCTAACTCCCCTCTTCCTCTTCAATTTTCGAAATTCAAACTCCTCTTCCTCCTTGAGATTTTCGAAAATCCAAGGGAAGGGTCTCATCCCAAGGGACACTCCCAAGACCCCATTGAAGGTTTGAATCTCTTGCAAGGCAAGAAGAAGTCAAGGACCTCATGAGCAAGGACGAGCACATCCCCTCCGAACTAAGTGTATACCTTAAGGATATTTAGCGAAAGAAGTAAGTGCCCCTCACCTGTAGCATAATTGCTGTGTATGATTTCCTTCTTCTTGTAGTTTGCGAAAATGGGGATTTGTCCTAGGTAAGTTTCGGCCACCCCTTAAGGGAAAGCCTTGGTTACTTTTTGATACATGAGAAGACCCCTTGGAACTTAGGGTATACCTATATGTTGATTTCCTTCAAGTGGTGATTAGGGTTTGCACCCCCTACAAGTTTCGGCCAAGACATGGAAAAATTAGGGATTCAAGGGTTGAATTACTCTATGATGTATCTTATGTTAGTGTATGACATGATAGTGTGGATAAGGTGTTTGTATAAATGGTTGTATGAATGTTTGATTTCAAAAACCCTAAATCCCCCTACCGTACACTTTCGGCCAATCCTAGATGAATTAGGGTTTAGGGTGCATGATTAACCTATGATGAAATCCATGTTTAATAATGTTGCATGATATGTATGTGAGGTGTTTGTGTAAATGTTTGTGTGAAGGTTTGATTTCCAAAAGCCCTAATCCCCCTACCCTACACCATTCGGCCAACACCCTAAAGTCAGGGTTTGTAAAGGATAAACTACCCTATGAGATATGCTTATGTTTGGGATGATGATATGTATATGCAAGTGATATTTAAATGGAATGTTTGATTGGAAAACTTAATTTTTCCCTAGCATGTGATATTCGGCCAAAGCATGGAACATTAGGTCTATGAAGGTTGATTACCCCATGATGTATGCTATGCTTAGTATGATACATGATGTATATATATATGATACTTGTATGGGATGTTTGAGGTCAAAAACCTAAGCTACCTCCACCCTTAACTTTCGGCCAAAGGGCCCTATACTTGGGATTGGATTAATAAATACCATGCATGATAATGATCTTGTGTAGGATATGACATGCTTGTGTGATTCTTGATATGTTGATTGGAATGCATGCTAGCCAAATTACAACTTTCGGCCAAGAGAGAACTCTTGGACCCTAGCCTTGGTTGCTCCCATGAAATGCATGCTTTATATTATGCTAGTTATCAAGATTATGAATGTATACATATGTATAAAAATGAGCCCTATAGGGCATGGATGAAGAAGGCTTAGGGCCTAAAGAATGCTTCCCTAGAAGGTTGGGACTAAGAGCATACTTTATGAAAATGAAGAACATGATAACTATTTTATTTTGTAATGTCTTGTACTATAGACTCTTAAAGCGAGTCAAATGATTATGATACTAGGCTGAAGGACTTTTGAGAAGGCCTAGTAAACCCTAATGGTTCGGGATTAGCTATCTCGTTCCTATTCAGTGGCGCGCGCAAAACATGAAGTACAAGTCGGGCCCTAATGATTATGCTATGTTCAAGTATTCTGTTTATATGTTTTCAAAAGAACCTTCCTATGAAGTTAACATGCTTAGATGTTTAAATATGCTTAAATGCTTACCATGCTTGAATGTGATATATTCTCTTACCTTTTCATGATATCCGGTTTTGTGAGTAGGACAGGGTCTTACTAAGCTATTGCTTATCGTTTAGTATTTTCCCTTATGCTACAGATAAAGGACATAAAGCCATGGAGGCTGCGGGAGAAGGGCAAGTGTGTGTGTGATAGTGCTGGTGGATAAAAAGGATCTTGCTCTTAGTTGCTTCAAGTTTTGGAACTTGTCATGTTAAACCCATGTTATGTTTGCTATGTTTGAAGATGAATAAAAATAATCATGCTTCCGCTACATGAACCTTGCATGCTAAAATGATACATATGCCCATGCATAGATTAGATTGAAAAATATGAATGCATGCGTGTAGTTGTGATGTACGAAAATTAAAGTAGCGCCGCCGAATCCCTAGGGGATTAAGGGCGGGCGTTACAGCTATGCATGGTTTGTTATAGATAACAGTAAGATTGTATGCTATATCTGCCTTAATATACATGTATTTGGTACATGCTGCTTAACCTTGAGGTTATCTCCCATTTAGATTCATACAGTCTCATTTGTTGTCTTGTGTATATATATGTGCATAGAAGTAGTGATATGTCTTTTTTTATCATTGGACATTTATGGATCACTAGCTACCTTGCCATTATACCTAGTAGGATATTTGTATCCCATGATATAGGATTCAGACCTATACCTAGCACACTGAGGTGTTAGTTGAGGACTTTGTGGGTGTTTGTATGTGTTTGGGTCATGCACCATCCTTGCATATTGCATGCTGACGATCATCGGCTCCTATATAGTCTGAGCCCATCGTCATTTACATGAGGATATGCACACACATCCACTCAGGGGTAGTGGCTACCATAGGGTGTGTGCATTTGCCCTGTATTGCTCCGTTTGACCACAATTTGGAGGGTAGTTCCGGGCGTGGTAGCAGCCAGGGATCCCTTCTCATTCTGAGACTCGAGAAGATGAGAGCTAGACTCCCCCATTGCTTGGGGTAGGAGAGTGACCTTCGCCAGCATCCTGTCCACTCGGTCACTCAGGAGCAATGATAGCAGGGTGCGTACAGTTGTCATAGCTCTACCCTTACGGATGTCCATTTATGACTGGTGGACGATGATCTGACTGGTGTCAGGGGTGACACATATCATTGCACTATGTGCATATTTTGCATTGTGCATTGTTTGCTGCATTTGATTTCTGCACTTGATTGACATGTATATACTAGATACCTGTTATCTTGGATTATATGTTATACTTGTTCCATAGGGATTTATTTCACCCTCTACAGGATAGATGGATTTGGGTATGTACCTTTATTCAGTATCTTTAGTGTATACCCTTGACTATGATTCATATGAGACTGTATTAGCATGGACTTTTATTGTGATTATAACATACTATGCATATCTGCTGGGTATTCGCTTAGTTTATGGACTCTCACCGTTGCCATACTTTTTGATTTCAGGTTGATATCTGTCAGGAGGGTCCGAGTCGCCAGTCCCGTGCTTGTGATTTCACCGATCCGGTTTAATATGTTACTTTATGTCTTTGGACCATGTTATGTTTTATTTCGTTATTTTGGATTATCGTGGACTTGTAGTTTGTGACTTGTTTTATGGGATTGTACTTTTGAGTCCATTGTTGGACTATGTGTGTGGTTTTTGCTGCGTTCCTGGCCCCTGGCAGCTCAGGTAAGTTCGGGTTTTGGTTTTATTTGCATATTGCCATATAGATTGTTATTCTGTTTGGATTTGAGGCCTGAGGCCCATATAAACTATGTGGTAGTGTTATACTTGTGTTAAGTATGTGTAAATTGTCCGCCAGACAGGGGAGGTGCTGTCCGATTTTCTATTGGATCAGCGGCTCCTAGGTCTCGGGGCGTGACAATTTATTTTTGGTATCAGAGCTCAGGTTGTTGGATATATTGAGGACTTGTGGATTTTTGGTGTCTATCTGATACCAATTTATTTTTGGTGTCAGAGCCCAACTTTCGGGATACCCTCGGGACTTGTGGATTTTCGGTGTTTATCTGATACCAATTTATTTTGGTATCAGAGCCAGGTTATCGGATACCTTGAGGACTTGTGGATTTTCGGTAATTATCTGATACCAATTTATTTTTGGTATCAGTGCATTGGTTACGATGCCTACTGATTTTTGGTGTTTTCCGGACTTTCCGAATTTTATCTAATACCAATTTATTTTTGGTATCAGAGCGTAGGTTTGTGATGTCTACTTGTTTTACGAGTCTTGTCGGATTTGTTCGGAGTAGTTTTCTCGATGTGGTTGTCTGGGACTTGGCGCGATGGGACTTCTTCTGGCGACAGGTATTTCTTCTGATCTCTTGTATCCCTTATCCTAGTTAGGATGAGTAGGAATTCTCTTGTATTATTGTATCTTGCTACCATTCCTGTATATTTAGGTATGGTTAGAAATTCTTTCATGTCATTGGATCAGATTGTTATTCCTGTATATTTATGTATAGTTAGAAATTCTTTCATGTTATTGGATCAGGTTACTATTCCTGTATTTAGGTATTGGTAGAAATTCTTTCACGTTATTGGATCATGTTACCATTCCTGTATATTAAGGTATGGTTAGGAATTTTCCCATATTATTGGATCATGTTACTATTCCTGTATTTAGATATGGTTAAAATTTCTCTCATGTTATCGGATCATGTTATTATTTTTATACTCATCTAGTAACTTGGTTAGGTCTGGTGACTTAAAGAATTAGTTTATAGTAATCATGGTCAGGATCGACTATGAAGGAGATTAGTTGGCTTGTTGCGGACTTGTCTAAATGTGGAAAATATTGATTCTTGTGTGATACCGACATCCGGGTTGGAAGACGAGGGTCAAACCTGTCAACATGATATTGGTGGTTGAGGAATTTTGATTTTTCTTGGACCTTATGATTCATAGTACTTGTACCAGCTACTATCAGCTGAGTGAGGACTAGGGATGCCTACTGTAATTAGCTTGATCAGTATTGGATTAATTCACTTTAACTCATGGAGCTGCAAGTTTTTCTTATGTTGCGTATATTTGGGCAGATAATCTAGATGGCATGTCTTGAGTACATGATCTGCATTGATGCAGTAGGGTAGCATTAGCTACATATTATTACGATTAGTAGAGGATTGATGTATTCTGTTCCTTAGGGACTTTGGCCATTGATCACTTGTACTTGGTTGTTGACCTATAAAGTACATGTTGATGGGTGATTTGATCTAATACGGGAAAGTGTGGAGCTAGTTGCTTGACACTTATGGGTTACTGCTTTTACTTAGTCTGAATAACCAAGAAGGCATCTACAGACTTATGATTTGCACGGAGGCAAATCACTTACAAGATTAGGTCACTTCTGGTAAGATGATATCAAGGACAACCTGTGAGGAAATAAAGGAATTGTTTCATGGGTATGTTGAGATACTCTTAAGAGATAACATGTCTCTAGCTCCTTGTTATGGAGTAGGACTTTAGAGGGTTTTGACCATGGAGTGGAGGAATTAGACTGCGTTGGATTACGAGTCGACGGTCGGTGTGACTCGCTAGTTGCTACGCTATGCTATGAGGGATCTTGACTCATAGATTGGGTGTATATAGTTGGATAATCTCGATGGTGCATCGGGATGTACGAACCGCTAGGGTGCGGAGGATGTGGAGTTAGCTGTATTCTTACCTTCCGGTGAGATATTAGACATTAATCAGGAGATCAAAGTTGGCCACTGGGTTTCGGTTATTATACCCCCATCGTGGACCTATTAGTTCACCAGATGATAAGGTTGTTATCACCGTGGACTTTCTCGTTGGTGTTGAGAGGTGGATTGAGATTGACGAATCTCTATGATATGTTGTATTTTGAAGATTCTATTAGTGTAAATGAATCTATTGGATTTGTAGCTTTTTGATGGATCATTGGGTGGATAAATGATCTTTCGGTGGTTGGTATTTAGGAAGTCTGTTATTGATAGCAGCATATGGTACGACATATGGGCACAATCTTTAAATTATATGTGATCTTCTGAAGGTCTGTTAAAGGATATATATATATATATATATATATATACAGATATATGACTTGAGATGCTTGGGAGGATGTTATTGACTTGGGGATACCTGGGTGATACTCATGGATTTCACGTCTTACATTCGAGCATCGGAGTATAGATTTGGCGCTAGCGAGTTTAGGATTGAGTCCCCTGGATAGTTGTGATGATTGAGGATTGTTCGGGTGGACCTGATTATCGGATGATAACCTCTGGATTGATATCTCCAATTTCCTATAGCAGCGTAACCTTAGGGTAACAGACGAAGTGGTTACTCATGATGAGTATAGACATGTTTTGATGCTAGTGTGTGCCGTATGAGGAATGGGAAAATTTGGGGACCAAATTTTTATTAGTGGGGGAGAATGTAAAATACGGTAATTCAAAAATCCGGACTAGAAAATTTTTGAAATTTTTTCGGATAAAGTCTAGGGTTTCCGGCCCTGCGGGAGGAGGCCAAGGGGATTTATTGTAAAAAATTTAAAACTTATCAAGGGTTTCATAAAAGAAAACCTCAAATAAGTTGGCTTATGTAAATTTACCTAAAGTTAAGAGGTTAAGCTGATAAACTATTTAACTTTAGAGACTTAAGGTGTATTATACAAATTTAGAAGGGTTAATCTGCGAAAAACCTTACCCTGAGGGTAATGTTTGGATTCCGGAGAATCGAGGGGCTTTTCTGTAAAAAGTCCCGCACACATATATATTTCCTTATTTCTTCCTCGGCTTGCGCCCGCAGCTAAAGCCGCATCCACACCCCCCGATCTGTGTGCCCTAACTCGCAGCCAAGGCCCGACTGCTTCTTCCTCCCTTTTCTTCGCCCGCAGCCACACACCGTCGACGCCATCCTTTGGCCGATCAGAGCCACCGACACTCGATTGCGAGCCCACATCTCCACTGCCTTCTCCCCTGACGATTTCTGTAGACTCTCATCTCCACTTCGTCTCCTCATCGGGTAGCACCTCCACGAGATAGGATAGGCGACTGGAATTTGATGAAGGCGCCACGCCAGTTCTCTTCTTCAACGAGCTCCACAACCGACACATTATTTGGAGATTATGTGGGCATCTCGCAAGAATGGTTTGCCATCAAATTGGGTTGGAAAACCTCGGCATGTCATCAAAGCAGGTGAGTGAGCCTTTGATTTGGGTGTTTTGCGGTTGTTTGGGGAAAATGAGTTAGGTTTCTATGATTAGAGGCTTATCTTCGATTCTGTTGAGTTTTCCCTTTAAATTGGAAATTTGATGTTGGTTTTGTTCGGTTTTGAGCAGCTAGGAGCATTATCTATGCTTGATCTTGGATTGGTTTATGGATTTGGATCAGGTTTTGAATTGGGGCTGATGTCAATTCTGTTATCTGATTTGTCTACAAATGTTTGAATCAGTGATGATGGGTTTCTGATGATTATTGGAGGTTGTTTATGTTTTTTTGGTTTCTTGCTCTTGGTCGTATGTGTTTTAATCAGTATGGATTATAGGTTGGTTTCATTTTGGAGGCAGATAGTGGGAATTATTTGTTCGGTTGGTTTTGTGACCTTGGAGCAGATCTTGGATATGTGGGTTTCGATTTTGGAGTGGTTTATCTTGGTTTTGCTCACTTGATGTGTGTTGTTTGGATTATATTATGTCATTTGATTGGTGGTTCATCTTGGATGAAACGGATATGTGTGTGTGGTTTGATTAGTAGGGATGAATTGATTTTATATTGAATTGTAGATCTTGGAGTGTAATTTTATTTTGGGATCTAATCCTTCTATTTGCTTAGCTATGTAAACTCTTTATCACTATGTCGTGAGCTACAGTAGGGTGGTTGTGTGAATCAGTCGTATGAATATGATGATAATTAATAGTATATGGTTAATCGAATTGAGTTAATATGTGGCAAAGAGTGATTAAGAATGTTTGGATTCCTGTGGTTTAGAATGAACTGGTTATGTTTGAGGTTAGCAACTTGATGAATGATGTGCTATACCTAATTGGAATCTAATCGGGGTAATTTAAGATAATTAAGGGTTAATCATCTAATTATGATTAATTAGATGAAACGATGATAATTAGAAAGATCCTAATTACTTGCGGTAGCTGGTTAGCTATAAATTACATATTTTTGTAGCTAAACATTATATCTTTGATACAGGGCATTGATTGGATTTAGCCATGGCTGATTATCAGACGGGAGGTTCTTGCTGATACGAGCATCTTCTTTAAGGCGGGTACCCTATGACTTATCTTTTAGATATTGTCATATTGCTATGCATGGTTTGTTATAGATAACAGTAAGATTGTATGGTATATCTGCCTTAGTATACCTGTATTTGATACATGCTGCCTATCCTTGAGGTTATCTCCCGTTTAGATTCATACAGTCTCATTTGTTGTCTTGTGTATATATATGTGCATAGAAGTAGTGATATGTCTTTTTTTATCATTTGACATTTATGGATCACTAGCTACCTTGACATTATACCTAGTAGGATATTTGTATCCCATGATATAGGATTCAGACCTATACCTAGCACACTGAGGTGTTAGTTGAGGACTTGGTGGGTGTTTGTATGTGTTTGGGTCATGCACCATCCTTGCATTATTGCATGCTGACGATCATCGGCTCCTATGTAGTCTGAGTCCATCGTCAGTTACATGAGGATATGCACACACATCCACTCAGGGGTAGTGGCTACCATAGGGTGTGTGCATTTGCCCTGTATTGCTCCGTTCGACCATGATTTGGAGGGTGGTTCTGGGCGTGGTAGCAACCAGGGATCCCTTCTCGTCTTGAGACACGAGAAGATGAGAGCTAGACTCCCCCATTGCTTGGGGTAGGGGAGTGACCTCCGCCAGCATCCTGTCCACTCGGTCACTCAGGAGCAGTGATAGCAGGGTGCTTACAGTTGTCATAGCTCTACCCTTTCGGACGTCCATTTATGACAGGTGGACGATGATTTGACTGGTGTCAGGGGTGACACATATTATTGCACCATGTGCATATTTTGCATCGTGCATTGTTTGCTGCATTTGATTTCTGCACTTGATTGACATGCATATACTGGATACCTGTTATCTTGGATTATATGTTATACTTGTTTCATTGGGATTTATTTCACCCTCTGCAGGATAGATGGATATGGGTATGTACCTTTATTCAGTATCTTTAGTGTATACCCTTGACTATAATTCATATGAGACTGTATTAGCATAGACTTTTATTGTGATTATAACGTACTATGCATATCTGCTGAGAATTCGCTTAGTTTATGGACTCACACCGTTGCCATACTTTTTGATTTCATGTTGATATCTGTCAGGAGGATCCGAGTCGCCAGTCCCGTGCTTGTGATTTCACCCGATCCGGTTTTAATATGTTACTTTATGTCTTTGGACCATGTTATGTTTTATTTCGTTATTTTGGATTATCGTGGACTTGTAGTTTGTGACTTGTTTTATGGGATTGTACTTTTGAGTCCATTGTTGGACTATGTGTGTGGTTTTTGCTGCGTTCCTGCCCCCTGGCAGCTCAGGTAAGTTCTGGTTTTGGTTTTATTTGCATATTGTCATATAGATTGTTATTCTGTTTGGATTTGAGGGTTGTAAACTGCGTGGTAGTGTTATACTTGTGTTATGTATGTGTAAATTGTCCGCCGGACAGGGGAGGTGCTGTCCGATTTTCTATTGGATCAGCGGCTCCTAGGTCTCGGGGCGTGACAAAAAGTCCAGTCGAAGGTCCCAGTTGGAAAATGTTTTAGTCGAGCGTGAATCGCAAACAGAAGTAGAAATGGGTCGAGGTCATATGTCTCAAGATTCGGGTTCTCGGAGGCTGAGCGAAAGTCCAACCAGAGGTTCCGGTTGGCAAAGGTAACTTCTCCAGTATGGAGTAGTAGGTGAGGATGCATTCCCCAGGAAAAGGAATATTAGGCATCGGTTCGACCTAGGATTTCGGGTGGAATCCAAAGTCAGAACCAATAAGTTAAGGCTAAAATTATTTGTATTTTATCTTGTGTTTATTGTCTTGTAGGTACCAGGAGTTGGAGGCAAGATAGGAGAGCAAACGCAGGAGAAAAAGAACCTGGGAAGAACATCCTAGGCACCTGACTTGAATCAGGCGCCCAAGGGATGTTGGGCACCCCTGTTGGGGGCAGCCCATCCCAAGCACCTGGGCTAGGCGCCTGTGGCTTCCCAGGTGCCTAGGAAAGCCTGGTTTATCCACTGCTACAATTTTGGCGTTACAGATGAGGTCTTGACCGCGACGTGGCAGGCGCCCAAGAACCCTCAAGCGCCCGAGAAACTTATATGTAAAGGGGATCAACTCCTCATCTCAAAACATCAACTTTCACATCCGCAAAAGCAGTCTATGTGATGCAAATGTGCTCAAGTCGAAGCTCTGCGACTAAGGAGGCTCCAGGAGGAAGTGCGCGACACTTTGGACTTCCAGAGTTGGCCGAGTTTTTTTTTGTTTGCCTTTTATTTATGAGTTAAATTTATTTATTCTTTGTTTGTAATTCAAACTGTAAGACGGGTTTCTCCACCTCTGGAATGTCCGGAAAGAAGACCACTAATGGACTCACGATTGAGTGCTTAGGCCTTGGATGTACTGACCCTGGGGGGTTGGGAACCAAGTAAATCCCGCGTGTTTCTTTTGTGTCTTTCTTTCTTTTATTCTATTTTCCGCTGCGTACTAACCTTGATAGAAAGACAAGTAAATGAAGTTTTCTGATGAAATTCAGGCAAACGCTCGAGTCGATATTCACCCCCCCCCTCTATCGACCAGCACCGATCCTACAGCATCCAATCAATCCAACACATCAATTATGCTTACACTTAATAGAAATAAGAGTAAAATATTCAATGAGGCATTTGATCAAACAAGAAATGTGTCAAATTATGCCATCAATCCAAGAGCATCATACAACCCACAGAGTTTACATCAAATACATATCATGTGGGGACCAGTGTCGTCGATAGTGGGGGGGTGAATATCGATTTGTAAAAATTCTTGCGGAAAACTCGTCTTTCATAGACTTTCGAGGTTCGTTCTAGATACAGAGTTAGTAGCAGTGGAAAATAGAAATTAAGAACGAACAAATAACAAAGTGCACACGGGATTTTTTACTTGGTTCCCAACCCCCCAGGGTCAGTACGTCCAAGGCCTAAGCACAGGAAACGCCCGTCCACTAATGGTTTCCTTTCCGGACTTTCTGGAGGCGGAGAACCCATCTTACAATGCAGGATTTACAATCAAAAATATTACAGAAAATAAATGCAGAATGTAAATCAAACCAAACAACAGGTTGAAGACTCGGTCGATCTGGAACTCCAAAGTGCCGCGCACTTCCTCCCGGAGCTTCCTTGGTCGCAGAGCTTCGTTGTTATCACTTTATCGTCACTTGGAATGCTTAGAATGATCTCAAAATTATTGTTCTGAGTTGAGGGGTCGAAGCCCCTTTGATAGACTTGTCTGGGGCGCCTGTGATGTTATGGGGCGCCTCATAACCCTGGTCAAACCTCATCCTTCGCGCCGAACTCGCAGCAGTTGATAAGGCCCAGTCCAGGGCGACTGTGTTGAAGGAGGCGCCTGATTCATTCAGGCGCCTGACCTAATGGGCACCTGTGTCAATGGGAGTGCCCAAGATGCAGTGTTTCAGCCTCTTTGCCTGCTTTGCCTCCAATTCTAGATACCTGCAAGATATACAAACACAAAGCGGGCACATATATAACCTTAGCCTTAATGAATGGTTCTGACTTCAGATTTCCCACGAAACCCTAGGTCGAACTGACGCTGATGTTCCCATCCCGGGGGAACGCGCCTTTCACCTACTCCTCTCAGGAGATGTTTGCCACCCGGCCCATCTGGTTGGACTTTTGCCCATCTTTACTCACCAGGACTTTTGCCCAATCTTACGACTAGGACTTTGTGCCCAGTCTACGACCAGGACTTATTCCCTAACTTCACTTGTCAGGACTTTTGCCCAGCTTCACTCACTAGGACTTCGTGCCCAGTCCACGACCAAAACTTATTGCCCAACTTCACTCATCAGGACTTCGGTGCCTAGCCCTCGGCCAGGACTTATTGCCCAATTCCACAAACCAGGACTTCGGTGCCCAGCCCTCGACCAGGACTTATTGCCCAATTCCACGAACCAGGACTTCGTTCCCAACCCTCGGTCAGGTCTTAGGTGCCCAGCCCATGGCCAGGACTTAGTTCCCAATTCTTCGAACCAGGACTTCGTGCCTAGGTTAACTAGGACTTTTCTTCACTTTGTTACTTCTTTCTTGACTAACCCTTCCTTGCTCAATGTATCACTAACTTAAGCATATTGTTAAACATTGAAACACTTAGAGAAGGACATCACTGATTCTTCTTGCACCAACAATCTTCCCCTTTTTGATGTTTGACAATATCTTATGTTAGATTGGACTAAAGGGCTATGTTATAAACCTTGGGATAAAATGAAAAAAATGATCTAAGTTTTGAAGACACATTTTGATCTTTGGGGAAAAATTCTAACTTAAGCTCACTCTCTCCCTTTTGAAAAAAAACATATTTTGATCCTTTGGGAAGAACAAAAATTCTTAACTTAAGCTTAATCTCCCCCTTTGTCATACATAAAAAAATGAAAAAAAAAATAAATTTGCACCAACAATGAAAAAAAAATTCTTTTCCTTTTGAAAGTTCTTAGTTTAATTCTTTTGAAAGCATATCATTTTTGATAAAATAATTTTAAAATTCTCCCTTTTTGTTTGAAAAAGACTAAGTACTAGTTAAAAAACGTAAGTACTTAAAGTGTTCCAAAAAAAATTGTACTTAGAAAGTATTGTGCACTTTGGAAAAAATTTTGAGCTTTTAGTAAAATACTTTGAACATAGATAAATTTTCAGTTAGAAAGATTTTCAACAAAATGCACTCATAAAAGATTATGCACTTAAAACAAAATATGCACTTTAGAATTTTTGCACAAAAAAAATTTCTACTTTGGAAAATATTGTGCACTTTAGAAAAATATTAGTATTTTGAAAGATATTTTGCACTTTTGAAAAAATACTAGTACTTTTGAGAAATATTTTGCATTTTTTGAAAAATGCAAGTACTTTTGAAAAATATTATGAACTTTTTGAAGAATATAAGTACTTTTGAAAAATATATTGAACTTTTTGAAGAATATAAGTCCTTTAAAAAATATGTACTTTGCAAATACATTGCATTTTTTAAAAATATTAGTATTTTGGAAACTATTAGTACTTTGAAAAATGCTAGTCTTTTGGAAAATATTAGTACTTTGAAAAATATTAGTTAAAAAAACTCTTTTAATATGATTTTGAAAACATAGTATTTTACCTGACTTGGTTTTTTTCCAGTCTGACACAATCCTAGGAAACCTTGTTAACTATAAGGGCATTTCCCTAAGTGTCCTGGAAATTCTCCAAACTTGAGTAAAATTATTTTCAAACAGGGATTCTATAAGCAAAAGAAATGAGTTTTTGAAAGTGATATAAAAATCATAGTATTTTGAAGGAAAAATTACTTATGTTTTCAAAAGGATTTTGAAAAACAGTGCATAAAAACATATTATTTTGAAATGTTCAATAATTCTTTTAATTTGACCTCCCCCTAAACTTGACATAGTCCTTGGAAGATTATTGACTACAAATACTCTTCCTCTGAGTCTTTAGGGTTTAGTTCACACCAAAAAAATTATCTAATAATTTAAAAAAAAATACTTGCCAGAAAGATTTCATTTGACTTAGACTCCCCCTAATTTTGACACATCCTAGGAGTCCTTGTATATCATAAGGAAGATTTCCTCTATGTCTTTAGGGTTTATCAAAATCAAAAGAACAATATGGTAATTTTCATGGAGATAATTTTCGAAAACACAGTTTTTAAAGCACCATTTTTGAAAAACATTTTGAAATGATGATAATTTTTCAAAGAGATAGTAATATAATAAAGTTTTTGAACCAATTTTTGAAAACCTTATTTTGAGATGATAATACATTTTTGAAGCATAAGGTTTTTGAAAAAATCAAAAAAAAACTTTTGAAAGAATAACAACACTCCCCCTGTACCCGACACCGTTTGACTTTATCTAAGTGCCTTAAGGGACTTTAGTGTTGACCTAAAAGACTTCTGTCTAATTGTGTAGGTCAAAAAAATTTTGAAAAAGATATAATTTTGAAAACATATAATATATTAACAATCAGACAAGCATGAAATCCATAAGAACATTATTATGTTAAAAAAATATTTTAAAAATAGATTTTTAAGAAAATATCCTAAGACTTTTGGAAAACATTTTTGAAAAGCATTTTTCAATTTATTAGTCCTTAACATCTCACCCATTTTAGATGTCTCAGTACAAGCAAGCATGGTTGCCTTATGGGTGTATTGTGAGATGCTTGAATAATTTTTCTTTAAATTTAAATCTAAGATTTATTAAAACTTGTGTTAGATTCAAATTTATCAATAGTAAATTGAATTTGAGTTTCGATAATTGACTTCCAGGTCTTGGCGAGGCACAGAGGCCTTCTTTGGTCGTACCTTATTGGAGCAATAACCCTTTCCTTGACAAAGCCTTTTACCGAAAGTTCATTTTCAAATTACCTCTTGAAAATTTTTGGTCTAACTAGCTTAGGTTTTGGATCAGTAGCTTCGGCTAGTTCTACCAGACTAAACAGACCAAGTAGGATACGCCTTACCTTACTTGACCTTATTAGAAAGGCTTCCCTAACGTACTATCATCTCACCTCCACCTAATACTAGGTTGTTCATTTTAATTAATCTTTTTCCTATGACCGTTCAAATTCATGCATAAGATTAAATATGAATGACATGGCAGATATATAAAAAAAATAGCAAATGCATGAGCATGGCAGCTATGCATGAGTCAAATAATTCAAAACATTTTGCTTAAGTTTCTAATAATGTATCAAATTCCCGATTTGATACATGTCGTGTGAACTCGCAAATATGTCAATCCACTTTGACATATTTAATATTATTAAATTAATTGTTGCAGTTTGGGTAAGATTTTTTTTAATTTGAGTTTAAGTTATTTACGAGTTAGAGTTAAATTAAAAAAATTAATTGAAGTTAAATTAATTAGGAGTTAATTGAAGTTAATATAATTAGGAATTAATTGAAGTTGAATTAATTAAGAGTTAATTAAAATTTAATTAATTAAGGATTAATTAAAGTTAAATTAATTAAGCTTAAATTATTTAAGGATTATTAAAGTTAAATTAATTAAGAATTAATTAAGGTTAAATTATTTAAGGATTAATTAAAGTTAAGTTAATTATGGTTAAATTAATAACAATTAGTTAAAGTTAAATTAATTAAGAATTAGTTAATGTTAAATTAATTAAGGATTAAAAGAAATTTAATTAATTAAGGATTAAATTAAGTAAAACAATTAATTAAGATTTATTTAAGGTTGAAATAATTAAGGTAAAAATTTAATTAAGATTTAATTTGATTTAGGTTTCAAAATTTCTGGGTTAATTAATAGTTGTGGGTTTAGGTCCATCATTTTTATTATTTCAAAAATATTTGATTTATTCACTATTTTTTTATTATTTAATTTTTCAAGTTTTTCTAACAATTCTGATTTGTTTGAATTTTTATAAATTTTATTAACTGTAGACTTGATTCTAGAAAATTCAATTTCCTCCTAATCCTCATCATCAAAATCATATCCTTCTAGATCATCATAGTAGGTGGAGTAATTTTTAGGGCTACTAGTTAATGTTTTATAATTATTCAAAAATTTAATAATTAAATTATTATATAAAAATATTTCATCTCCACTATCTTTAGAAATATCATCATTATCCTCAGACATATTTTCACTATTCTCAAAAATATCATTATTATCCTCAGAAATATTTTTAATATTCTCAAAAATATCATTATTATCCTCATAAATATTTTCAATATTTTCAAAAATATCATTATTATCCTCAGAAATATTTTCAATATTTTCAGAGTTATGCTTAAAATTTTCAGAATTAATTTTAGAAATTATTACATTGACATTGAAGATTAAACGGTTAATTTTTGATATTTTAATATTATCTACATTTGATAATTGGTCTTGCACGATATTGATTTGACTATGCAATAATTCTAATTTTTCAGAAAAATTATCTAAGTTATCATAAGACAATGTAGGAATTTGAAAAGCTTTACGAACGTAAATTTTTCGTACCTTTGCCGGACACTGATTCTTATAGTGCCCATACTTTTCACATTTGAAGCATTTGATGTGACTCTTGTCCCGCCAGATTCTTGGTGTTAGTACCTCCTTTGTCGCCGGTGGTGTAGATCGAGTCTTACGAGTAGGACACTGGTTTTTATAGTGTCCTCGCTCCCTGCACTTGAAACATATAATTTGAAATTTAAAATTAACCATAATTAAAGAAAATACCTGATTCACCCCAGGGCTCCCCCTCAACTCCTGGCGTCTTTGCTCCGTCGGCTGTTTGTCCGGTGAAGAGCTACCAGGCTCTGATACCACTTGTTGGGACCGGTGCCGTCGATAGAGGGGGGATGAATATTGATTTGTAAAAATTCTTGCGGAAAACTCGTCTTTCATAGACTTTCGAGGTTTGTTCTAGATATAGAGTTAGTAGCAGCGGAAAATAAAAAAAACGAACAAATAACAAAGTGCACACGGGATTTTTTACTTGGTTCCCAACCCCCCAGGGTCAGTACGTCCAAGGCCTAAGCACGGGAAATGCCCGTGCACTAATGGTTTCCTTTCCGGACATTCGGAGGTGGAGAAACCCGTCTTACAGTGCAGGATTTACAATCAAAAATATTACGGAAAATAAATGCAGAATGTAAATCAAACCAAACAACAGGTTGAAGACTCGGCCGATCTGGAACTCCAAAGTGTCGCGCACTTCCTCCCGGAGCTTACTTGGTCGCAGAGCTTCGTCGTTATCACTTAATCATCACTTGGAATGCTCAGAATGATCTCAAAATTGTTGTTTTGAGTTGAGGGGTCGAAACTCATTTTATAGCATTGTCTGGGGCGCCTATGATGCTATGGGGCGCCTCATAACCCTGGTCAAACCTCATCCTTCGCGCCGAACTCGCAGCAGTTGATAATGCCTAGTCCAGGGTGCCTGTGTTGAAGGAGGTACCTGATTCATTCAGGCGCCTAACCTAATGGGGCGCCTATGTCAATGGGGCGCCCAAGATGCAGTGTTTCAGCCTCTTTGTCTGCTTTGCCTCCAATTCTAGGTACCTGCAAGATATACAAACACAAAGCAGACACATATATAACCTTAGCCTTAATGAATGGTTCTGACTTCGAATTTCCCGTGAAACCCTAGGTCGAACCAACGTCGATGTTCCCATCCCGGGGGAACGCGCCTTTCACCTACTCCTCTCAGGAGACGGTTGCCACCCGGCTTATCCGGTTGGACTTTTGCCCAGCTTTACTCACTAGGACTTTTGCCCAATCTTATGACCAGGACTTCGTGCCCAGTCTACGACCAGGACTTATTGCCTAACTTCACTTGTCAGAACTTTTGCCCAGCTTCACTCACCAGGACTTCGTGCCCAGTCAACGACCAGGACTTATTGCCCAACTTCACTCATCAGGACTTCGATGCCCACCCCTCAGCCTGGACTTATTGCCCAATTCCATGAACCAGGACTTCGATGCCCAGCCCTCGGCCAGGACTTTTTGCCCAATTCCATGAACCTGGACTTCGTGCCCAACCCTCAGTCAGGTCTTAGGTGCCCAGCCAGTGGCCAAGACTTAGTGCCCAATTCTTCGAACCAGGACTTCGTGCCTAGGTTAACTCGGACTTTTCTTCACTTTGTTACTTCTTTCTTGACTAACCCTTCCTTATTCAATGTATCACTAACTTAAGCATATTGTTAAACATTGAAACACTTAGAGAAGAAAATCACTGATGCTTCTTGCACCAACATATCACATATACTCTTTAACCCTATAATATGGGGAGATCTACTCACTAGACATAAATGGAACACAAAGATTATAAAGAAGGAAAGCTTCTACAAGAAAGCTAGGGAAAGAGAGAGAGAAGCTTATCCTTCTACCGTGGAGAGCCTTCGAAACCAACCCATACCTCGGATGATATGAGGGAGCATTGGAGAAGTCTTAGAGATCGCCGTTGGAGATGAAGTGGAAAGCCTTGAGCTCGTTCCCCAGAAAGGGGAATCTTCCTCCCCTTCCAAAAGGGAGAGAAAGATTCTTTTATAGCGAGGGTCAACCCTAGGCGACATGGCGCAGGGCCACATTTTGTGGGGGTAGCATGGCCAGGGCACAGTCGTGCCTCGGTGGCACGAGTTTGCCATGGCACCTTCGGCCAAAATGGCATGGGTTGTGCCATTTGGCATGACTCGCCTTTGGTCGTGTCTAGAGAAGAGGCACGGGCTATGTCATGGGGCACGGTTGGATCTAAGAATGTCACACGAGCCTTACCATGGGGCACGGTCGTAGTCTCTTCAAGTCCTCCCACTCCATTTTGCTTCTTTTCATGTCCATTTAGCTCCAAATCGCTCCTTGAAAATGAAAACAGGAGAAAAGCATATCTCCAAACTACAGGAAGAAACTATGCTGATAAAAGCTAAGCAAGGAGTATAATAACATAAATAAAAGTCAATAAAAGCTAATAAATGAGCGTGAAAATAAGGATAAAATGATATCAAATCTACATTCATCACTCACAAAACAAAAAGGAACATAATATAGGTCCAGTTAAGCTCTGGAACTAATCTTTCCAAATGACAATACTACGGGGAGAGAAAAATTATTTCCATTACAAAATTTAAGAAAGAAGTGTTACGAAAAAATTAACATATTGAAAATAAATGTATTCCAATTGTAACACCCCAAAAAATTTCACCATGAATAATATTGTGAATTCATTATGAAATATTATGTGAATAATATTGTGAATTCATTATGAAATATTATGTGAATAATATTTTGGATTCATGGAAAATTATTATAAAAATATTATGTAAATAATGTTATGAATTCAGGAAAAATTATTAGGAAATATCATGATGAATTTGGCTTAATAGGCTTTGATATGGATTAGTGCAAAAAGGTAGTAAAAAGAAAGTGTAGGAAGGAAGAAGCAAGGATCGAACCTTGAACCTCCTAGTTGCACTCTCCATGTCTTAACCACTACACCAAGCATTGTTTCTTGTTGAAAGAATAAGAAACATGCTTGTTAAGCGTGTAATAGTGAAGAGACATGTCTTTTCATGAGAAAAGTATAAATAAGAGAGGGAAGGGGTGGGAGTAACTTCCTCTTCTTCTTCTTCACTTCTCCCCACCGAATTCCTTCTTCCTCCTCTCTCTTTTCCATTTTCGAAAAAGGCACACCCTAGGGTTCTAACCCTAGGGATTGGAAGGAAGAAGGCTCCCAAGGATCTTGCCCTCTATTAGGGCCAAGGAGTCTAGAGAAGTTCTAGCAAGAAGGAACCTTCACTTCTCCTTCAACCAAGGGTACCTTAAGGGACTTAAAGAAGTAGAAATTCAAGCGAAAGGATGTAAGTATCCCCTCGCCTGCAGTGTAATTGTTATTGAATGTTTCTTTGTGTTCTTGTTTTCGAAAATGGGAGCCCTCCCTTTGTAAACTTTCGGCCAACACCCATTCCTAGGCCTTGGTTACTTCTTGTTGCATGAGGAGACCCCTAGGAACTTAGGGTATGGATGTATGTTGCTTCCCATCATATTGTGATAAGAAAAAATAGGATTAGACCTCCTACAAGTTTCGGCCAAAGAGGAATAGATTAGGGTTTTTGGGTTGCTTGCTATCCTATGATGTGTCCATGATTAGTAGTGTAGATAAAGTGTTTGATTAAATGCTTATGTGAAGGTTTAATTTCAAAACCCTAGTTTTCCTACCCTACACCATTCGGCCAAGGCATGAAACCTTAGGGTTTGTGAAGGTTAAATTATTTTATGTGATATGCTTATGTGAAATGATATGAGATGTATATGCATGTGATATTCAAAGGAAAGGTTTGATTGGATTCCTTAGCATGTAACATTTGGCCAAGGCTTGAAACATGAGGTTGTGAAGGACAACTTACCCTATGTGATTATGATTGTGTTTAGTAAGATAATATGCATGTATACGTGATGATTGTATGAGATGTACCCTAGGAGATATGTTTAGGGTTGGGGATGATTATATGTATATGCATGTGGTGTTAAATGGAATGGTTGATATTGAAACCTTAATTGTTAGCATGTTATGATATGGCATGTTATGATATGTTTATGCATGAGGTGTTTAAATGAGATGTCTGATTGAAATCTTAATTGCTAGCATGCTACCACTTCCTATGATATGAGTATGACCTATGTGACCAAATCTTGTCAGATCTAAAGTATGTTAAGTGGTTGAATTATGATGTATGTATGAGCATGTCTTATAGCCCATGGGGCACACTTATGAAATTGCATGTGATATGTTAAAATGCTTGAACGGATACTCTACTAAGTATGGGATCAAGAGCACCCCTATGTTGTGTGGTGTGTCCCTCCGGGATCATGAGCACCCTTGAAGAGTGGTGTGTCCTGTAAGAAGTGATTTGGAGTACTCCTTAGCATATATGTAAAAAACATGATAAGTATTTTACTTTTGAAGTTGTGTACCCGACTCGTAAGGGGGTCGTTAAACAAATCCGGGGTGCATGATAACGTAAGGTCATGGCTCCGGTAGGACAGAAGGGTCTTGCTCTAATTAATTGGTGGCTCGCTACCCCAATTCATTAGGGAACGCGCAATAGTTCCGCGCGATAGTTGGTACACAACAGGGCCCAATATGATATGGATGTATTTTTAAGTAATACCATTATGGAACTGCTTTGAAAAACATTTATTGCATGTGATAGGTATGCTTAAAATTCTATATGCTGCATGCTTAGAAACTTGATGTTTAGTATGCTATGATGAACTCATGCTTATGTCTTGTTATGTACACATGCTGTATGCTTTCGTATGGATTTTACGAGTAGGACCGGATCCTTACTAAGCTTTTATGCTTACTAGTTATGTGTTGTCTTATGCTGCAGATAAAGTTAAGGAACACATGAACTAAAGGAAGAGGCAGGAAGGCTGAAGATGTGTGGGGTGGTGGCTCGGGAAAGAAATACTTTTATATCTACATATTTATGTTTATGTTTATGTTCCCTTGACAATAAGTGCTAGTGATTAGGATTGACATGGCAAGATAGTGTTTACCTTGGAGGTCTTTTATATTTGATTATGTTATGAGTTACATTACTGGTGAACTTATCATGTTGTAGAATGACTTTGATAGTTAAACAAGCATGCTTAGTCTTTAGCCCTTGCTTTATTGTTTTAAGGTTATGCTATGTAACACCCCAAATTTGTCAATGTAAAATCATGACAATGTATGAAAATGGTTATAATGAAATGATATGAATTTCATGCAATCACATGCTATGAAATGTTATGAATGCATGAAATATTATATTCATGAAATATTATTATCATGAAATATTAGCATGAAATATTATATTCATGAATATGGAATATTAAAAATATTATGAAATAATATTTTTAGAATATTATGAAATATTCTGAATTCATAAAATATTATTCATATTATGAAATTTCATGATGGGCTTGGTTTAATGGGCTTTGACATGGGTTAGTGCAAATTGTGATAAAAAGAAGAGCTAGAAAGGAGGAAGCAAGGATTGAACCTTGGACCTCCTAGTTGCACTCACCATGTCATAACCAATGAACCAAGCAATATTTCATGTAGAAGGAGAAAGAACATGCTTGTTAAGTGTGTAAGGGTGAAGAGACATGTCTTTTCATGAGAAAAGTATAAATATGGGAAGTTGGAATAACTTCATTTTCTTCTCTTCTTCTTCCTCACTTCTCCCAACCGAAACCTCCATCATCTCCTTCACTTCTTCCATTTTCGAAAATAGCATCCAAGGGTTCTAACCCTAGGGCAATTGCAAGGAAGAAAGCCCAAGTGTCTTTGCCTTCTAGCAAGACCAAGGAGTCTTAGAGGAAATTGGAAGAAAAAGGCTTTCACATACCCTTCAAGTGTAGGGTACCCTACGATTTAAAGAAGGTTAAAATCCAGCGCTAGGATGTAAGTGTCCTCTCGCCTGTGGCATAATTGCTATCGAATGTATGCTTGGTTAATTCTTTGGAAAAAAATCACAAGGACTTCCTTAAGGAAGTTTCGGCCACTCCTTGTAAGGGGTCCAAGAGAAGGGTTTTGATCAAACTTTGATGCATGCTAGTAACCCTAGGGATTTTATATACATATGTGTTGTTCCCAAATATTTTTGGAAAGGACAAAAGTTAGGGTTTGGTACCCTACAAAGTTTCGGCCACCACCCACTTATGGGCTTTGGTTGCTTCTTGATGCATGAGGATATCCCTAGGAACTTAGGGTATGAATTTATGTTATTTTTCCATCATGTGTGATAACAAGAATTAGGGTTTTAGTGCCCTACAACTTTCGGCCAAAGAAGAAAAGTTAGGGTTTTGTGTGGCTTGCTATCCTATTATGTTCCCATGATTAGAATGGTAGATAAAATGTTGTATATATATGTGTGTTGTTTTTGTGAATGATGACTTGTCCAAAAACCCTAGAAACCCCACCTTATCATTCGGCCACCTCTTGT
>JAGFNQ010006675.1:189922-343414 GCA_024364735.1 Boesenbergia rotunda
TTATGTGACCTATCTTGTTAGGTATAAAAGCATGCCTTATAGCCCATGGGGCCTTGATGATATGAACATGATGTGTTTGATAATATGCTAAAAAGGGTTACTCTATTGAAACTGGGATCAAGAGCACCCGAATGCGTGGTGTGTCCCTAGGGGATCAAGAGCACCCGAATGTGTGGTGTGTCCCTTTGAGAAGTGATTAAGAGTACCTTTAGGCATATACATATATGAGTAATTGCATGATAAATTACTTTACTTTGGAAAGTTGTGTACCCGACTCGGAAGGGGGTCGTTAAACAAATCCAATGAGCATGTTAAGGTCATGGCATTGGTAGGACGGAAGGGTCCTGCTCTAATTAGATTGGTGGGCTCGCTACCCCAATTTATTAGGGAACGCGCATGAGGTGGTACTACAACTGGGCCCTGGATGATGATATGATATTTTGAAGTACTTACCATTATGGAACCTTTTTTGGAAAAACATTTCTCATCATGTGATCTTGTTCCGTAAAGTACTTAGAGATAAATTGATGTGATGTTTATGATGCTTTGATGAGATGCTTATGATGCTGATAATTCTATCTGATTATTGTGTACATGATATGATGTATTGATATGGATTTTGCGAGTAGGCCCGGATTCTTACTAAGCATGTTTTGCTTACTAGTTCCTGTTATTTTTCTTATGCTGCAGATAGCGGTAAGAAATACTCGAACTAAAGGAAGAGGCAGAGGGAAGGTTGGAGGATGTGTGTGGTGATGGCTCGGGAAAGGATGAAAGATTCTATCTACCTTAGTTTGTCTAGAATCTAACTGCTTCCTATGAAAACTTGAAATTGTATTGCTATACTCTGAATGTGTGATCATGACTACTCTACTGTGATTAAGTTAGGGATATGGAACCCATGTCATGCTAGATAACACTATCATTAATGTCTAAACTTTGTAGTATGCATGCTAAGTAAAATGTTAGATATTACTATTTTCTGTTTCTTATGAATGCTTCTTTTGAATGTATCTAAGACTAGATAACTCTTGCTATATCCTATGTTGTATCTTGTTCAAACCATGTTATTCCATGCTATAGTGTGTTAAATGATCTTCATATTAGGTTGTGAATGCATGTAGATATAAAAGAAATGAAGTAAACCTTGCTTGGTAAATTAGTCTTCAATAAGCATGCTTATTACTAGTTCATGTATTGTAATTGTTTTGTTTGGATATACATGTTTACATGATATAATGATATGATGTATGGACCCGTAACCCCGCCTTTAGGGTAGATATAAGGTCGGGCGTTACAAGTTGGTATCAGAGCAAGTTTCCCCTCCATCACACACACATCAAGCTTCCTTCTGCCGCTTCCAAGTAAGAAATCCTAAACTCGCTTTATTTATTTCATGTACAGTACTACTATATGAGATGATTGATGCTTGCCTAACAAAGTGGTGTTAAGGCTTATATCTATCTATTTACTGTTAATAGATATGACTAGAGGGCGTAGAACTAGGGGTAACGAGACAGCACCCCCACCTGATCTGATGCAGGTGATCACTGAGCTGCAGCGTCAGGTCACTGAGCAGCAGCAGATGATAACCACTCTGATGACCCAGCAGATTAACACTGCCACTCCTGCGGGAAGTCAGAACGCCGTAACCACTGAGCCTCCGACTGCACAGGCGCCCTCGGACACTACGGCCAGAGCAGTCCGACAGGAAGCCTATTTGATACAGTGGCAGCGACTGAAGCCGGATAAGTTCTCCGGTGCCTGCGAGCCGTGGGACGCCCAGTCCTGGCTCAAAACAGTGGAAAGCACTGTAGAACTTCTTGACTGGCCGGAACACGAGAAGGTCAAGTGTGTCTCGTTTTGCCTCTCCGGCGATGCTCGGATGTGGTGGGAACGGGTGAAGGCCAGAAGACCAGTGGACCAGATGAAATGGAAGGATTTTGAGTCTGAATTTCTGGAGGAGTTCTTTCATATGAGGGTGACCAACAGACATTTCGATGAGTTCACCGAATTCCGACAGGGGAATCTCTCTGTCAACGAGGCCGTCCAGAAATTTAACCGACTGGCACGATTGTGTCCTGAGTTGGTTAGTACTGAAAGGGAAAGGGTCAGATTAATGCTAAGAATGCTTAGGCCTGACATTGCTCTGAGTGTAGCTGGTGGCGTTCATAGGCCACAGACTGCAGAAGAGCTAGTCAGTGGTGCCTTGAATGCTGAGCACTATCTGAAGAATATCAGCCAGCAGAAGCAGGCCCCAGTCAGTACACAGAATCAGAGTCAGTCAGGAAATCAAAAGACTCAGAACACCAACCCCCACTGGAAGAAGAACCACAATGGGAAAAGAAGGCCATGGAACAAGTCTAATGGTGATCAGAAAGGCAAGAAGCCTAAGCACCCTCCTTGTGCCACCTGTGGGAAGATGCACCTTGGGGCATGCTATTGGGATGCCAAGAGATGTTATACTTGCGGGAAGGAAGGACACTTTGCCAGAGAGTGTCCTACTGCCGTTAAGGCACCTCAGCAGCAGTATATTCAGCACAAAGGTGCTCCTCCCCAGCTTCACCATATGCAGGCTGCGATTGATGGTACTCCTATTTATCAGGGGCTATTAGAAGCCCCGCCTGCTACAACAGACGCCCGGGTTTTCTCGCTTACAAAGGAAGACGTGGCGACTGCCTCTACCGTTGTCACAGGTCAGATAATTATTTACAGTCATCCTGCTACTGCATTATTTGACACTGGAGCAACGCATTCCTTTATTTCTATGCTATATGCCACGAGATATGAGATGCCACTGCAAGAACTAGATTGCAAGTTTCTAACTACATTGCCCTCGGGAGAGGTGATGCCCTCTACCCAAATGCTACGTGCCGCACCAATCAGAATTGCAGATAGGGAACTCTACTGCGATCTGATAGTGCTTGCTATGTCAGATTATGACGTAATATTGGGCATGGATTTCTTGGATAAATACGGCGCTTCTATTGAGTGCCGAAAACGAAGGGTCATCTTCCGACCCGAGACGGGGATTCTCTTTGAATTTATCGGCGAGCCGAAGAAGAAGACTGGCAAATTCTTATCGGCTCTGAGGGCAAGGAAAATGTTAGAGAATGGATGTTCTGGATTTCTAGCTCATGTAGTTGATACTCGTCCTAGAGAGGACCCGAAGCTAGAAGACGTCGAAGTCGTATGCAACTATCCAGAGGTATTTCCTGACGACTTACCTGGGTTAGCACCTGAAAGAGATGTTGAATTTGCCATTGATTTGATTCCTGGTACTAACCCCATCTCGAAAGCACCATACCGAATGGCGCCGACTGAATTGAAGGAATTGCAAGGACAGCTACAAGAGCTTCTCGACAAGGGACTTATTCGCCCTAGTCATTCCCCCTGGGGAGCTCCCGTACTGTTCGTGAAGAAGAAGGATGGGTCGATGCGTATGTGTATCGACTATCGGGCATTAAACAATGTGACCATAAAGAACAGGTACCCTCTACCCAGGATAGATGATCTGTTCGATCAGTTAAAGGGAGCTATGGTTTTCTCTAAGATCGATCTGAGGTCTGGTTATCATCAAGTCCGGGTGAAAAATGAGGACATACCCAAAACTGCTTTCCGGACGAGATACGGACATTATGAGTTCGTAGTGATGCCGTTTGGAGTCACTAATGCTCCGGCAATATTCATGGATCTTATGAATCGGATTTTCTCGGCATTTCTCGACAGATTTGTGATCGTCTTCATCGACGACATCCTTATTTATTCGAGGACTTCCGAAGAGCATGCAGAGCACCTGGGTATAGTATTACAGATTCTTCAGAAAGAACAACTGTATGCTAAATTTTCTAAATGTGAGTTCTGGCTGAATCAAGTGTCATTCTTGGGACATATTATCTCCAAGGACGGAGTGATGGTCGACCCAATTAAAATTGAGGCCGTAAGTAACTGGTCCAGACCCAAGAATGCCAGTGAGGTCAGAAGTTTTCTGGGGTTAGCAGGTTACTACAGAAAATTCGTAGAGAATTTCTCTCGGATTGCAGCCCCTATGACAGCTCTTACAAAGAAAGATAAGAAATATACCTGGACCGAGGAATGTGAGAAGAGTTTCTCTGAACTGAAAAGGAGACTGACTAGCGCTCCTATATTGACTCTTCCGGAAAATGATACGGGTTTCGATATGTACAGCGACGCATCCAAACTTGGACTCGGAGCTGTGCTTATGCAAAATGGGAAGGTAATTGCCTATGCCTCTAGGCAACTGAAGGAACATGAAAAGAATTATCCTACCCATGATTTGGAATTAGCAGCGGTGGTCTTTGCGCTGAAAACATGGAGGCATTATTTATATGGCACTCAGTGCAAGGTCTTTACTGATCACCAGAGTCTGCGGTATTTCTTCACCCAGAAAGACCTGAATATGCGACAACGCCGATGGCTCGAGTTGGTCAAGGACTACGATTGTGAGATCCTGTACCATCCGGGAAAAGCCAACAAGGTAGCCGATGCTCTGAGTAGAAAATCATGTGCTACTTTAATATCTTTGTCGGCTTTGTCACAACCCTTAGGGAAAGAGATTATGGATTTCGGAATCGAGATTATATCGGGACAGCTTTCTACTCTACAGATTGCGCCGACATTATTTGATGGTATTCTGGAGAAGCAGAATCTTGATCCGAGTCTTCAGAGAATCAAGCAAGAGATTCTTGAAGGCAAGGCGAGGGATTCCGGATTTCCGATAGTGGAGTTTTATATCTCCGGGATCGATTATGCGTTCCCGACGACTCCGACTTACGGACGAGGATACTCGAGGAAGCCCACGGCACACCTTATGCGATGCATCCTGGGTCTACCAAGATGTATCAAGATCTGAAGGGCAAATTTTGGTGGTCCGGCATGAAGAAAGATGTAGCCCATTATATTAGCATGTGTTTGACCTGCCAGAGGGTCAAAGCAGAACACCAGAGACCTGGGGGAGTTCTGCAGCCTCTACCTATTCCCGAGTGGAAATGGGAGGACATATCTATGGATTTCATATCAGGGCTGCCTCGGACTACGAATGGATATGATAGTATATGGGTGATTGTAGACCGGCTGACCAAGTCCGCGCATTTTCTGGCTATCAGGATGACTTATTCAGTTGAGCAGTTGGCTCAACTGTACGTCAAGGATATTGTCCGACTACACGGGGTTCCCAAGACCATCGTCTCTGACCGAGACGGTCGATTTACTTCTGATTTTTGGGGACACGTGCAGAAGGCCCTTGGCACGAAGCTGAAGTTCAGTACAGCCTTTCACCCCCAGACTGACGGGCAGACTGAACGAGTAAACCAGATACTAGAAGATATGTTACGAGCTTGCGCCTTGGACTTCAAGGGAAGCTGGTGTCGATACCTGAGCCTGGCAGAGTTTGCTTACAACAACAGTTATCAGGCTACTATCGGGATGGCACCGTACGAAGCACTGTACGGAAGGAAATGCAGATCTCCTTTATGTTGGCATGAGAGTGGTGAAAAGAGGGAGATGGGACTCCAGACTGATATTATTGATGAGACCACTCAGGCCATAAAGAATATCCGCCAGAGGATAGAGACTGCTCAGAGTCGGCAAAAGAGCTACGCTGATAAGCGACGCAGACCGCTCGAGTTCGAGGTTGGGGATTCGGTATTTCTGAAGGTAGCCCCTATGAAAGGGGTGATGAGATTTGGAAAGAAGGGGAAACTGAGTCCGCGATACGTGGGACCCTATCAGATTTTCAGACGAGTAGGCAAGGTGGCCTACGAGCTGGAGCTACCGCCAGAAATGGCGGCTATCCACAACGTCTTCCATGTGTCGATGCTCAAGAAGTGTACCCCTGATGCGAGTCAAATGATAGAACCCCCACCAGTGCAAGAACAAGAGAGTCTTAGTTCCGAACGCCGACCGATCCAGATCCTCGATCGGGAAGTTAAAAGACTAAGGAACAAGGAAATATCCTTAGTAAAGGTTCTGTGGCGGAACGAGCAGTTCGAGGAAGCCACCTGGGAACAGGAAGATACGATGCGATCAAAGTATCCGGAACTATTTTAAAGTTCGGGACGAACTTTCTATAAGAGGGGGAGGATTGTAACACCCCAAATTTGTCAATGTAAAATCATGACAATGTATGAAAATGGTTATAATAAAATGATATAAATTTCATGCAATCACATGCTATGAAATGTCATGAATACATGAAATATTATATTCATGAAATATTATTATCATGAAATATTATATTCATGAATATGGAATATTAAAAATATTATGAAATAATATTTTTGGAATATTATGAAATATTCTGAATTCATAAAATATTATTCATATTATGAAATTTCATGATGGGCTTGGTTTATTGGGCTTGGAAATGAATGGTGCTAAAAAGAAAGTGCAAAGTGGAGGAAGCAAGGATTGAACCTTGGACCTCCTAGTTGCACTCACCATGTCATAACCAATGAACCAAGCAATATTTCATGTAGAAGGAGAAAGGAACATGCTTGTTAAGTGGGTAAGAGTGAAGAGACATGTCTTTTCATGAGAGAAGTATAAATAAGGGAAGTTGGAAGTAACTTCCTTTTCTTCTCTTCTTCTTCTTCCTTCCCCCACCGAAACCACCATCCTCTTCTTCTCTTCTTCCATTTTCGAAAACCCTCATCCAAGGGTTCTAACCCTAGGACAACTACAAGGAGGAAAGCCAAGTGTCTTTGCCTCTACCAAGACCAAGGAACTCTTAGAGAAAAGTTGGAAGAAAAGAGGATCTTCACATACCCTCCAAGTGTAGGGTACCCTACGGTTTAAAGAAATTTCCAGCGCTAGGATGTAAGTATCCTCTCGCCTGCAGTGTAATCGTTTCGTTTGATTAGTATGTTCTTCTTGTTGTTGTTGTTGAAAAGGGAACCTTCTTCCCTTGTAACCATTCGGCCACCACCATGAAATGGGTTTTGGTTGCTTCTTGATACATGAGGATATCCCTAAGAACTTAGGGTATGGATGTATGTTATTTTCCAAATTTTTGAGAAGACAAAAACTAGGGTTTGGTGTCCTACAAGGTTTCGGCCACCTATGCTTGGAGGTCCAAGAAGGGGATTTTTGATCAAGCTTTGATATATGCTAGTACCCCTAGGGACTTTATACTCATATGCGATATTTCCAAATTTTTGGAAGGACAAAAATTAGGGTTTGGTACCCTACAAGGTTTCGGCCAAGAGAAGAAGGGCTAGAGTTTTTGTGTTGCTTGATATCCTATTATGTTCCCATGATTAGTGGTGTAGATAACATGTTTGTGTGAATGTTTGTGTGAAGGTTGGATGTCAAAAACCTAGCCTAGCCATGTTACACCATTCGGCCACCCTTGTAAGTTAGGGTTAGTGGAATCTAACCTCACTTTGTAGTATAAACCATGGTCAATTGTTAACATGAAGCATGCTACTACATATGTGATGTGTGTATAATTTATGTGACCTATCTTGTTAGGTATAAAAGCATGTCTTATAGCCCATGGGGCACCTTGATGATAAGAACATGATGTGTTTGATAATATGCCTAAAAAGGGTTACTCTATTGAAACTGGGATCAAGAGCACCCGAATGTGTGGTGTGTCCCTAGGGGATCAAGAGCACCCGAATGTGTGGTGTGTCCCTTTGAGAAGTGATTAAGAGTACCTTTAGGCATATACATATATGAGTAATTGCATGATAAATTACTTTACTTTGGAAAGTTGTGTACCCGACTCGGAAGGGGGTCGTTAAACAAATCCAATGAGCATGTTAAGGTCATGGCATTGGTAGGACGGAAGGGTCCTGCTCTAATTAGATTGGTGGCTCGCTATCCCAATTTATTAGGGAACGCGCATGAGGTGGTACTACAACTGGGCCCTGGATGATGATATGATATTTTGAAGTACTTACCATTATGGAACCTTTTTGAAAAATATTTCTCATCATGTGATCTTGTTCCGTAAAGTACTTAGAGATAAATTGATGTGATGTTTATGATGCTTTGATGAGATGCTTATGATGCTGATAATTCTATCTGATTATTGTGTACATGATATGATGTATTGATATGGATTTTGCGAGTAGGCCCGGATTCTTACTAAGCATGTTTTGCTTACTAGTTCCTGTTATTTTTCTTATGCTGCAGATAGCGGTAAGAAATACTCGAACTAAAGGAAGAGGCAGAGGGAAGGTTGGAGGATGTGTGTGGTGATGGCTCGGGAAAGGATGAAAGATTCTATCTACCTTAGTTTGTCTAGAATCTAACTGCTTCCTATGAAAACTTGAAATTGTATTGCTATACTCTGAATGTGTGATCATGACTACTCTACTGTGATTAAGTTAGGGATATGGAACCCATGTCATGCTAGATAACACTATCATTAATGTCTAAACTTTGTAGTATGCATGCTAAGTAAAATGTTAGATGTTTACTATTTTCTGTTTCTTATGAATGCTTCTTTTGAATGTATCTAAGACTAGATAACTCTTGCTATATTCCTATGTTGTATCTTGTTCAAACCATGTTTATTCCATGCTATAGTGTGTTAAATGATCTTCATATTAGGTTGTGAATGCATGTAGATATAAAAGAAATGAAGTAAACCTTGCTTGGTAAATTAGTCTTCAATAAGCATGCTTATTACTAGTTCATGTATTGTAATTGTTTTGTTTGGATATACATGTTTACCATGATATAATGATATGGATGTATGGACCCGTAACCCCGCCTTTAGGGTAGATATAAGGTCGGGCGTTACAAATGCTCCCTGTCTACACTCAATCCCTGCTAAGGACAATTGGCGTGTGCCAATTTGATCATAGTCCTTTGACAGATGTCTCACCTGACCACTGGTGACACGAATGCCAAATCGTAGCTGGAAGAACTCAGTCAACATATGGCAAAAAGGCATATAGATTTTCCCATTCACACTCTGGGAAAAGTGACAAATGGAGGCAAAAACATGCAACGACACGTCTATGTCCAACCGTCTCTCAAGAGCATACATCATCACTAAGTGAGGCAATCTAATCCTTGCCCTCCCCATAGGAATAATGGGTAGGATGCACTCTATCACAATCTTATACAAAACATGGCTGGATGGACTCATGGACTTTGCATCAAATGTACGCTCAGATTCATGCCTATGTCGTCTAAAGTAGTGTAGATGAATCTGATCAATGGTGATGTTTTGAAACTCAAGCGGCTCAATGATATTGGGAAAATAGGTGTTGATATTGTTTGACGCCCGACATTTTAAGAAACTGGCTAGAATCATGGATGTGAAGGGAATGGTGACTCCGGCTACTTTTGATTCATAAATACCATTTTCTGAATTAGTACAGGTCAAATTTGCATAGAACTCCTTGCATAGATCAATGTTAATGTCATGTTGGCAATATACCAATTGTTCTATGCCGAAGTGAGTCACCATCTCAATAATTTGTGGCGCTTTATCCTTGAAATAGGCTTTGTTATGATACCGACAAGGCAATGGAACAAACTCATTTTCCTCGAACTTCTTTTTGCACTCTAAGCTCCTAAATATCGACTCTTCTGGAGCTTGGGGACCTGGTAGGGATGAACCCTCACCCCTAGTCCTTTTAGACACACCCCTAATATACCAAACACATGCATGCATACCAAGAAACCCCCCAAAAAGAGAAAATCCCAAAAACAAATACACAAAACATTATATTAGTATCAATACAAGGTTCAAATGAAGAAATAAACCTCAAATCATCATACCTCTTGGCTCCTCGTTTCATGTTTTCGGTTTTGAGAGGAATGGCTTGAGAAGAGAGGTTTTCCACCAACTCTAGAGGTAGATCGGAGTTAGAGGAGGCCTTAGGGACTGATTTTAGGGCTCAAGCGGAGCTTAGGTCACAAGGGGAGTCAAGAGGGGGAGAAAATCGCCGGGAGTGATCAGCCAAAACCCTAGGTTTGGCTTTCCTGGCGTGCCCTTTCCTTTTATAAAACCCGCGCACCAGTCGACTGCCCCTGGGGCAGTCGACTGGGTCAGAGCGTAATTACATACTGTGTGTTTTGCCAGTCGACTGGCCTCTGAATTTCAGATTTTCAGTCGGAACTTCAGAAATGCCTAACTAATTCCACAAATTCCCAAAAATTATGAAACTTCATGGATGGATTTGTGGAGCCTAGGTCTACTTGGGAAAAATATAATTTCAACCAAAACTATCCCGATTTCCATGATTGGTACAAACTTCAAGTTTCTTTAAAAATGTATCATGAAACCTTTCCCAAAAGTTCTCATTTTGACCTTATCTTGATGCTTCTTCCCATACTCATTCATGATCCATTCATAGCATCAAGTTATATGGTATTTAGGCATTAAAGTCGATTTATCTCAATTACAAACCCAATTTCACCTTTTTCCCTATAATTTTCCCTTTAGTGAGCCAATTCTCTAGGATTAAGACTACCCTTAGCCTTTTAAACCTCTTGGCACACCCTATAGTCCTTTTCAATCACATAGAAGGAAACCACCTGAGATCCATTGACCATGGATCCCATTTTGACTTTCAGAGCTCTCCCTTGAGCTCCTAGCCCTAATTACCTCCCTAGGTAACTCTTCGGCAAGAGCTAGACCACACCGGTGTTCTTCCGGTGCCTCTTGACCTTCCACTATTACTCTCTTAACCCTATAGACCTTTTCTTTGGTCAATTTCTTTTCTTTTCCTTTAAATGGCTTTTTCTTGCCATTTTTGACTTTTTCTCTACCATAGTTATAGGGCATCCTTGAATATGATACTCGATCAACATTAGCCCTCCTAGAATGGTATCCTAAACCCGGCCTACCATTCCTATGATTCTGGTCCTTTGAGATCATGTTCACATCCTTGGCCCCTTGAATAACTCTACCTAGATTTCTTTCTAATTGATCAAGTTTTTCTCCTAAAACTTGATTTTCCTTTTCTAACTTCCTAACCTTAGGATCACTAGATCTAATTTGATCACTTTTAGGTTTGCCTATTTTTCTAGGCATGTTTCTTCCTTTCTTGGAGTTTGTTCCTTGGTCCTTGTTCCTAGAGTTCCTAGATTCATCATGAAACATGGAATTGTTGGTGTTTTGACATACAAAATTATTTGTATTATGATATTTAAAACCAAAAACACGCATAGGCAAGCAAGTGTTATCAATTCTATTATTCATACACACATTTTGCGCATTCATGAAAGATTTTGAAGCATGAGTGGAGTTAGAGGGTACCTTCCTTACCCTTGGTGCTCCCCCTTGATGAGTGCTCCTCTTTCTTTCTTCTTCTCCCATTTCCTAAGATGCTCTATCTTCTTGATCTCTTTACTTCTTGGACATTTTGAGTGATAATGCCCAAGCTCCCCGAATGTGAAGCACCGAATTCTCTTTCTTTTGTTTTGAACTTCCTCATTCCTATAACCCATATTAGATTTAAATTGAAAAGATTTGGGCTTAGGAATTACCTCCTTTTTACCTAGTGGACACTTATCCTTTGTAATACCCCTTTTTATTACAACCAAAGCATACGATATGCTCTCTTGACTTAGCTTTAGTGGACATCTTTTCTTGCTCTTGGATGATTGAGGGTCTCTCCTCCCCCTCAACATTTGAATTTGTCATTTCTTCTTCTTCTTCGAATGGAATGGGTGCTTCTCCACTCCCTTCTTCCACTCTTCTCGACAATTCAACTTCTTTTTCATCTTCTTTAATACTTGAGTCGATTTCCTCAAACTCTTCCACTCTTAGAGTTGATGTAGGGTTCTTATGAATTCCTTCCAACTTATTCCACAATTCGCATGCATTTGAATATTTTCCTACATCACTCAAAACATGGTTAGGTAACATATTAATCAAAATATTTATTACCTTCTCATTGGCCCTAGCTTGTTCTTGTTGTTCACTTGTCCAATATCTAGGGCAAAGCTTCTTGCCGTGCTTGTCCTTGGGGATTTCGAATGGGTCTTCAATGATCATTCTACACTCCCAATCCATCCCGAGCCACATCTTCATTCTATCTCTCCAATAATAAAAAATTTCATGCTCGTATGATGGTGGTGAATTGATATCGTCACCCAATTTGTCTTCCATTACCCCTTTTCCTCTAGCGAGTGCTCCCTCGGCGGTTAGTCCGATCAAGAGCGGTCCTTCGCTCTGATACCAACTGAAGGATCGTTTAAGACGTGCAGAGGGGGGGTCAATGCACATTTTCGGATCTTGGATATCTACAGAATTGTTAGCGCAGCGGAAATAATATGCAAAGGAATAAAAACAATGCTAACACTTATCATTTACTTGGTATCCACCCCGGTCGGGTGACTAATCAAGAATCTTTCGGTGGATCAACTCCCGAATAACCTCCTGCTAGATCTGTCGCTCCTTGTGGGTGGAGAAACCTCACCACAACACTTTGGAAGCCCTCTGATCACAATAGACTACTAACTCACTTTACCCAAGCAAGTTCCATAAAGAAAGATAGTAGGAAACGAGCACCTTTAAATAGGGCTCGAATCTGAAAACAACCGCTACCAGTCGACTGCCCCTGGGGCAGTCGATTGGTCCCATTCAAATTCGACCGTTACAGTACAACGTTCGAATATGTCAGCTGTTCCAGTCAACACCAGTCGACTGCCCATGGGCCAGTCGACTGGTACACACCTAAGCCTAGGGTTTCACTCCTGAGTACAAGTCTCTCTCTCGCACTCAAAGCCTCCCGGCTTAACCGCTGAGTATAAGCCCACATACTCAGACTCTCACCACTCAGTTGACTCTTCACCAGCAGCCTTGACTGTTGCCTTCACGCCCTCTTCATCTTCGGCCCTCGTCCCTCGGATGCGCACACAAGCCTCCAGCTTGCCTCCATGCCACCCTTCATGTACGCTTTGAAGTCCACGTCCCTCGGCTCATCATCCCTGCTATCCAATGGTCCCTCGGATGCGCACGTATGCCTCCAGCCTACCTCCATGTCATCCTTCACCTGAAGACATCAACCAAGTCCATGCGTACCTGTACAGCTGCACAATCATGTACACATATGAGAACAACACAAATCCTAACTTGACCATATTGCCCGCACATCAAAATATCATGATCCTCCAGATCATCTCAGGGCCGATTGCCCCAACATCCCCCACATGCTGATGAATGACAAAAAGTAAAACTGAACAAATCTCATGGTCTGGTATGCATCTCCTAATTATTTGATTATTACAGAATTCCTATAAATACGGGTCATCTCACACATAGAATTTTGCATTGCTTATAAGTTTATCTTTTTGAGCTTTAGAAAAGTGTGTAGGAAAAACATGTGCAACTATGAAATTAACAAGATCTGCATACCAAGGTGTCTCACCATGTACTGCAAGAAGGTGCTCATCTCGAAAATCATCGTCAATGGTGGTAGGAGATCCATCTCCTTCAATTCTGCTTAGGTGATCTGCAACCAAGTTTTCTTTGTCACTTCTATCTCTGATTTCCAAATCAAATTCCTGGAGTAGAAGCATCCATCTAATTAGCCTAGGTTTCGCATCTGACTTCTTCAATAAGTATTTTAAAGCTGTATGATCAGAGAAAACAATGACATGTGAGCACAATAAATAAAATCTAAAACGGTCTAAAGCAAAAACTATGGCAAGATGCTCCTTCTCAGTGGTAGTGTAATTTGCTTGGGCGACATCTAGGGTCTTAGAAGCATAGCATATGACATGAGGTGCTCCCTCCACCCTCTGTGCTAGAACAACTCCCACTGCAAAGTTAGATGCATCACACATTAATTCAAATGGCAAATTCCAATCAGGTGACTTAATAATAGGAGCAAAGGTAAGAGCCTCCCTGAGTCTGTGAAAAGCTTCTTTGCACTTATCATCAAAACAAAATTCAACATCTTTTTGGAAAAGTTTTGTCAAGGGCCGAGCAATATCGCTAAAGTCCCTAATAAACCTGCGGTAGAAACCTGCATGTACAAGAAAAGCACGAACATCCCGTACGCATACGGGGTAAGATAAAGAAGAAATAACACTTATTTTTGCAGGATCTACCTATATACCTCTCCTAGAGACTATGTGTCCAAGTACTGTACCATGCTATACCATAAAGTGACATTTTTTAAAATTAAGCACAAGGTTAGTTTCAATGCAACGGTGTAAAACCCTAGACAAGTTTTCTAAACATGAATCAAAAGTCGTGCCAAAAACTGAAAAGTCATCCATAAATATCTCCATACAATGCTCTAACAACTCACCAAATATACTTACCATGCATCGCTGAAATGTTCCTGGCGCATTGTAAAGTCCAAAAGACATCCGTCTGTAGGCAAAAGTGCCAAAGGGACAAGTGAAGGTAGACTTCTTTTGATCCTCTGGATCTATACAAATCTGGAAGTATCCTGAATAACCATCCAAAAAATAGTAATGGGACTTCCCTGCCAGTCTCTCAAGCATCTGATCAATAAAGGGTAAAGGGAAGTGGTCTTTCCACGTGACGGTGCTGAGCTTCCTGTAATCAATGTAAACTCTCCAAGAATTTTTAACTCTGGTAGGCACTAGCTAGCTCGTTGCTTGCATTTTCTACCACTGTAACTCCAGATTTCTTAGGCACCACATGTATGAGACTAACCCACTGACTATTCGAAATGGGGTAAATGATACCTGCCTGTAGAAGTCGAGTCACCTCTTTTTTAACAACGTCCAAAATAAGTGGATTAAGTCTCCTTTACGGTTGCCTCACTGGTTTAACATTTCCTTCCAAGAATATCCTGTGCATACAGAGAGCTGGGATAATACCAGGTATATCTGATAAAGTCCACCCAATAGCCTTCTTGTACTGCCTCAGGACTTGCAATAATTTTTCCTCCTGCTCTGATTCCAAATGCTGAGCAATGATAATTGGAAAATTCTGCTCCTCTCCTAGGTACACATATTTCAAATGGTCTGGTAGTGGCTTGAGTTCAATTTGGGCTTGCTCAGAGGGTATGAGTGATCCTTGGGGCTCAGTGTAATCCCCTACACTATCACACCTAAACTCTGAATCCTCTGAAATGTCAATAGAAATAGGTGATCCTTGGGGCTCTGTGCAATCCCCTAGACCTAAAAAATCCTCTCCAGCTGGAAGTAGATCTGAAATAACCTCTGACATGCCCTTAGCCTCAATAGCAAATATATCCTCAACCTTCTCTGAACTGCCAACTCCTCTGGAAACATCAAATGAAATTCCCTTAACAAGTATATCTGCATCATCTAACTAACTCCTCTAGAATACCAATGCTCATAATGGAGTGGTCCTCTCTCGGGTGCTTCATAGCATCAAAAATGCTAAACTGAACTACCGTATCTCCAATCTCCATCGAAAGCATGCCAGCATAAACATCTATCTTTGTTCTAGCAGTCTTCAGAAACGGCCTGCCTAAGATAAGTAGAGACCGGTGTGCAAGGTAGTCTCCCTCCATATCCAAAATGTAAAAGTCTGCAGGAAATATCAGCTCCTTTACCTTTACCAATACATCTTCAATTATACCGGCTGGGTGGGTCTGGCTCCTGTCTGCTAACTATATCACCACACTAGTAGGCTGTAAAGGGTCAATACCAAGCATCTGGAAGACTGACCTGGGCATCACATTAATGGAGGCTCCTAAATCCAGCATAGCATCATGGAACATGGTCCTCCCTATCTCTCAAGATACAGTAAAAACTCCAGGGTCTTCACACTTCTGAGGAATGACATGAATAAGTGCTGAATCATTTTTCCCCAAGCTGACCAACTCATTCTCCTTAAGCTTCTTTTTCTGAAACCATAAATCTTTTAGGAACTTGGCACACTTAGGAATCTGCTTTATCATAGTCAACAAGGGTACATTGATCTCTACTTTACTAAACAATTTTACTAGCTCATTGTACTCCTTAGATTTCTCCTCTTCCATTTGCTTCTTAGCTTGGGTTTTGCGCTGAGGGAATGGCAAAGGAACTCTCATTTCTTCCTCTTGAGCCGAAACATGAGGGGCTGAAATTGGGACTGATTTCTCCACTGAGGTAGCTGTTGTGCACCCACTTTTATCACTGATTTCTCCTTCATTCTCCACCAAAATTACATGATTACTTGAGGAAGGAGTTAGGCTCGGACTAGGGGTGGAACCAACTGAATTTGAAGTGATTTCATGGTTGTTTTGGGCTAGAAATGAAGGTGCTGTCCTGTTTTTAGAAAATTCAGCTCTTGGACCATTTTGAGTTGATGCAACCTTCCCACTCCTCATGGTAATAGCACTAACGTTTCCCTTTGGGTTTGGAGTAGCCTGAGAAGGTAATTGACTTGATCCTTGAGCTTGCATTTAATTCATTCCACTAGCCAATTGTCCTATTTATCTTTCAAGGTTTTGAATGGTGGGATCACTTCTTTGTTGTTGTAAAAGTTGTTGAAGCATCTCCTCTATTCTTTGTTATTGTGTATTTCCTCCACTAGAGCCCCCATAGCCCCTTTGTTGTTGTGCATTTCCTGTAGCCCCTTTGTTGTTGTGCATTTCCTCCACTAGAGCCCCCATAGCCCCCTTGGTTAGCATGAGGCTTTGATTGACCTTAAAATGTAGAAGTAGGTTGTTGAAATTGTTGAACTTGCTGAGATCCTTGAAAATAGGGATGTTGGGGCTGATTATACGGCTGAAATGGTGGAGAAAATTGCTGGAAATTTTGTTGAGAACTTGGTTAAAATGGTTGAGAATTGTAACTCTGAAAATTCTGAGGTTGAGGTGGCAATTGTGGTTGTAAAGGCTGAAATTATATAGGCTGAAAATTTGGATTTGAGGGTTGAAAACTTGGGTTGAATGGTTGATAACCTTGCTGTGAAAACTGATTTTGTTGCTGAAAATTCGAACTTCCTTGAAACCCTTGCTGATTCACTTGAAAATGTGGCTGATTTCCTTGATAAGGTTGCTGAAATTGTTGGAAAGGTTGATGAAATGACTGAAATTATTGTTGTCCTTGTTGAACTTGCTGGAAATTTTATTGGGGCTGCTGATATTGTGGTTATGATGGGTTTTGCTGATAGAAAGAGTTACCATACTTTAAGTTTGGATGGTCCGTCCAACCCGGATTGTAAGTAGATGCGTAGGGGTTGTTTTTGGCTTGGAATTGTCCCCTAGTTAGTGCAGCTAATGTCTCATCTTGTTGGAGGTTTGGATATAGATCCGAATTGTGGTCTTGGCTAGAACAAATACTGCATAACCTCATCACTGAGCTTGATGGTGGTGGTACTGAAAAACTCTGATTTTGACTCACATTATTTAGAGTCATTTGCTTCACCAGGGATGTGAGCTCCATCAATGTACTCTCGATTTCCTTCTGCTCATTTGATACCATCTGAACTTCATTAACTCCTCTAGTAGACAAAGCTCCACTCCCAAACTGTTGTGAGTTTTCTGCCATGTTTGAAATAAGCTCCCTAGCTTGATCTGGCATTTTGTTTATTAGGGCACCTGCTGCTGCAGCATCTATCATGATCCGATCCATCTGAAGAAGTCCCTCATAAAAATACTGAATGAGTAACTGCTCACTAATCTGGTGTTGTGGGCAACTAGAACAAAGTTTGTTAAACCTTTCCCAATAATCATACAAAGTTTCTCCTACTACTTGCTGTATGCCACATATGCTCTTCCTGATGATTGCAGTCCTAGATGCTGGGAAGTACTTCTCCAAGAATGCTTTCTTCATAGAAATCCAGCTAGATACATGCCCAGTAGGAAAGTAGTAAAACCAATCCTTTGCTGCTCCAGTAAGGGAAAATGGAAAAGCCCTCAGCTTGATATCTTCCTCTGAAATACCCTGAGGCTTCATGGTGGAATAGACAACATGAAACTCATGTAAGTGTTTGTTGGGATCCTCCCCAAACTGTCCTTGAAATTTGGGCAACAGATGAATAAGTCCTGATCTTAATTCAAAATCTCCAGTGAGCTCTGGATATGCAATGCAGGAGTACTGAAAAGCGTCATCTGGTGCTGCTAGTTCCTTCATAGTTTTCTGGTGGTCTGCCATCTGATCAACTGAATAAACTGAGATAGACTGAGTAGGAAGAATATCACAAGCCTCTGAAACACTGAGTTGATTCCTCCTTGCTCTGAAAGTTCTTTCAATTTCTGGATCAAATTCTTCTAGAATACCACCTGCAGATCTGGTCATACACAAATACAAAAATCACAGCAAATGTATGCAAAAGAAATAAGCAAACAGTATGAATCACAAGATATAGAAATAAGCTCATGTAAACTAGATAACAAGATATGAAATAAGCACACAAGCTAAAGCAAACAAACTCAACTAGTAGTGCTCTCGGCAAGAGCGCCAAAAATTTGGTAGGTCCCAAAATAGATGTCTGTCACGAATGTGGACCTATCGAATTTAGATATTCATAAAGCTGAAAACCCTGACTAGCAAAATAGGAATGTAGAATAGGGGCCTCAGGTCGTATTTTTTTCCAGGACTAGATGTGAATGTTCAATTGACGCTTGCAAGTTATTTGTCGTTCAATGTTTTGGGTTTCCGAGATAAAATGGGGGTTTTGTTTTGCAAGTAAGAACGAAAATAAAATTTGAAATAGAATTGACTTAACTGAGTAGAGTTGAACTAGGTATTGCAAAATTTAACTCAATCACTAGGAAAATTGAACAACAATTTGAAATTGCAAGATTGAAATATAAACTGATATCTATTGCAGAAATGAAACTAAAATTGCATCTAAATTCGGAAAGAATTAATTGAAGCAAGCTGTAAACTAAAACAGAGTTTGTTTATGCAGGAAAAACTCCTGATCGGTCTGTAGACCAATCAGATGCAAGCCTGATCGGTCTGATGACTGATCAGGTGGAGTCTGGATTAGACAACAGTCCGATCATTGTCTTAAACACGAGCTGATACAGAACTGAGACAATGCAGAATTGAAATCAAAGACAAAATTACAAACTACAAACTCTAGTTCGAGTTCTTCACCGAGATTTCTCCTAGCTGTCACCCAAGGATCGAGCTCGGAACCCCCTCGCTCGCGAACCAATCGAAACTCAGCTGCGAAGTCCCAAATCATGACGCTTGAAGTATAGACTGAACTTCTTCCAATCGTTTCTTCCTTAATGGTGTAGATGGCAAGTGGTAGCTCAGAGAACTGCCATCCAACTCAGAGAACCCCTCTGACTTGGCTCGATTGATGGAAAAATGGAATCGAGTGGAGATTGGTTGGATGAATCTTGTTCACGGCGAAACCATCACCGGAGCTTTCAACAACAATTGGACGATGATCCTTCCACGGAACTGAGCATGATGATTCGAAAACTGGAGAAGATCTCCATCTGGGTGGCCGCCTCTGATCAAAATTGAAGAACAACGAAGAACAACAGAGCTTGGAAATGTGATCTGGCGACGACGACGAACTGGCGAGGGAATTTCTATTTTAACTGAGCATTTCGAATTTCGACGGCTGAGATTGTTCCGCTCTGATCCAACGGCCAGATCAAGTCAGATCGAACCCAAACTTTGCAGATCTTGATCGAGGGCACTGATCTACTTGTCCTTAACTTGGATCACTCAGATCTGAAGTGGATGGCTCAGATCTTCTCTTCTTTAGCTTGGACGATCTAGATCTTCTATTGCTCGATCCAACGGCTGAATTAATTCTGATCTGGCCCAAACTTTCAGATCTTGATCCATGAACTTGATTAAGTCTATCTTGAGCTTGGATCGACCGGAAGTTAGCGGATGGCTTAGATCTAACCATCATCTTAAATGGACGACCCATATCGATTCAGCTCTTGATCCCTTTGATCTAGGCTCATTCTGAACTCAAGTCCTAATCCAATCATGATCTAGGTCCATGACTGATTGAGACCTACAAAATTAGCTTCAACATTAATGTCAAAATATTTCAAATATAGGAAGAATTGTATCCAAGGACAAAATAGAAAGATTTCATGAAACCTAATATAAATGCAACTTAAGCAAATGACAAGGGATCAAAAACATGGATTTGAAAGCTGAATGTAATCAACAAAATGAAAGTTATCAACTCCCCCACACTTATTCTTGATCATCTTGCACAATCTACTAAGAAACTAAAATGTATCCCCACTAAATTATTCTCAATCATTGTAAGAAGTAATTGAAAAGAAATTACCTAGGGTTGTCAATTCTCAAAAATCTAAGCTCAATAGACTAGTATTTTCTCCTTAAATCAACAACTTAGCTTACTTCCTCCTTTATGACTTATTGAGATGAAATCAACACACAAAACTTTCCAAAGAGATTTTTAGTGGCTCTCTTCCTAAGTTCTACATTTCAATGAAAGTGGAGCTCACTCAAATACAACATGTTTCTTGAACTACCATAAGCTTGCTTATTATCTACTCTCCTCCATCATTCTTTGCCTTGGATCCAAATCTACAAAGGTTTATTAGAACTCATAAAAGAAGTATGAGATGAATAGAATGAAAAAGAATTTTCCATGAAGGAAATAAAAACATATGATATGATAACAAAAGGAATATGATAAAGAGATATAACATGAAAAAGAAATATGGATAAGTACGGAAAAATAGAAACTTGGATACTCAAGATTATCTCTAGATGCTCCTTGCCCTCTTAAGGTAGCCTCTTATGAATTCTGAGCCAATGTGAGTGAGTATAAGCTGAAGTGGAGGAGGTTCACTACTGAAAACAAGATTCTGTGCTGTGCCAGCTTCTCGGATCGGTCCAGCGACCGATCAGACATGCTCTGATCGATCCACTGACAGGACTGGTGCTCCATGATCGGACTGGAGACCGATCAGGGACTGATCAGCAGCTGAAATACAGAATTCTGAAACTGATTTTGCCTGAATTTTTCCTTTCTTCCACTCATCACCAATTCTCAACCCATTTAGCTTCTTATTCTCGACTACAAACTCAGAAATCCATCCATCTTTCGAACCTTCATGAACTTCTTTGACTTTTCTTTCTTTTCTTTTCTTCCCTTCTTCTTTTCTTTCTATTTCTATTTTTTTTTCATTAGCTGCTTTTTATTTTTTTTTCTGCAACTTCACTACATCTCGCAACCAAATCTATCTCATTCATCTCCACTTAAGTCATGACAACAATTTTGAACTTTTGAAAACAATTCCACTTGCCAATTCCATGTCTAAATGAAACTTTTGGTGGACTTGAAAAGTTTCACTAAAAACTAACCTTAATGAGCTCCCATTTCTTTCAAAATTCTCCTCATGGAGTTAGAAACCAAACAACATTCATAAATCAGATTGCTCCAAAGGTAATCTTATCTTTTCAATACTCACAACTTATACTTTGATACACCATCCATCAAGTTTGACACACTTCTTCATTTCTTTTCCTTTTTTTTTCTATTTCTGTTTTGTTTTTGTATTGTGTTTCTCATATTCTTTCATCCCTTTAATCCCCTCAAGACATTCGGAATCCACACCAATCCATCTTAAAATCCATAAAAACAAATTGCTATCACAACATAAGCTTCACAATACATCTACTTTCCACCCATATCATTTAAAAACATTAGCCACCTCCCCCACACTTAAACCTTTGTTCGTCTCGGGCAAAATAACATCAAGAAAACCCAAGTAACCAAGTCTATAGAGAAATATGGATATGAGCAGAAAAATAGGGGAAGGAAAAAGATTATGGCATGAATCAACAAGGTATGTTACAACACTTATATGAAAAAGGGTAGACAAAGTGAATAACTTTTATAAATGTGGTCCAATCATAGAAATATGATTTTGCAAGAACCTAAGCAAGTTCTAGAGTGCAATCACATGTGTGTATCTCAACAATAAAGCTAAGTCCTCACTAGGTAAAAAGAATTCATCTCAAATCATCACTCTAGAATCCACAACCAAGTAGTACTCAAGCAACCAAGAATTTCATCCATTGACTCAAATCCTAGGTCTTGACAACCAAATTTAATTTGTTTTCAAACGACTCTAAAATGATATAGAGAAAACCTAGAGGGATACATTTATTCCTAATCATTCAAAAATAAGGTGCCAAAATGGTAAAATGGTGTCTACAATAACTATTTATTCAATCTACACTTCCTAAACATTTATTATTAAAAACTCATTGGAAAAACATTTATTCTCTATTTGAAAATAATGAAATGGTATTTACAATAAAGTAAAACGCAAGGAAAAAGAAACTCGCCTTTAGGTTGGGTAGATAGCATTTTTGATGTCAACTTCATCCACCTCTAGCTCCTTTAATTCTTCAAAATACTTTTTGAGCCGGTGTCCATTAACTTTCCACACAAAACCATTAGTCTCATCTTTAATTTCAACAACACCATAAGGAAAGATATTAGTTACAATAAATGGACCTTCCCACCTTGACCTTAACTTATCCTTTATCAATTTGAGCCTTGATTTGTACAATAAAACCTTGTCACCAATTTGAAATTCTTTTCTCATTATGTGCTTGTCATGGAAGTTTTTGGTATTTTCTTTGTAGATCCTTGAATTATCAAATGCTTCAAGTCTAATCTCTTCATGCTCTTGAATTTTAAGTTTCCTCTCTTCTCCCACCTTGGTAGCATCGAAATTACAAGCCTTCACCGCCCAATATGCTCTGTGTTCTATGTCCACGGGAAGATGACAAGCTTTACCATAGACCAACCGGTAGGGAGACATGTCAATCGGTGTCTTGAATGTCGTTCTATAAGCCCAAAGTGCATCATCTAACCTCTTGCTCCAATCTTTTCTATTGGGCCCAACGGTCTTTTCCAAAATTGATTTGATTTCTCTATTTGAGATTTCGGCTTGGCCATTTGTTTGGGGATGATAGGAAGTAGAAACCTTATGTACAACCCCATACTAACTAAGCAAGACCTTCATGTGTTTACTACAAAAGCGAGATCCTTGGTCACTTATTATAGCTCAAGGAATTCCAAACCTGCAAAATATGTGTGACCTAACAAAACTAACAACAACAGAAGAATCATCAGTCTTGGAGGGAATGACCTCCACCCATTTAGAAACATAATCTACAGCAAGTAAAATGTACAAATAACCACAAGATGCAGGACAAGGTCCCATAAAATCAATTCCCCAAACATCAAAAATCTCACAATATAGCATAGTCTGTTGGGGCATCTCATGTCTAACACCTATGTTTCCAGTTCGCTGACATCTATCACAATTTTTATAAAACACATATGAATCATGAAACAAGGTGGGCCAATACAAACCACATTCTAAAACTTTTCTAGCTGTTCTTGTGGACCAAAGTGTCCCCTGGAGGATAGTTTAAGGCGTGCAGAGGGGGGGGGTGAATGCACTTTTTCGGATCATGGATCTCTACAGAATTGTTAGTGCAGCGGAAATAATATGCAAAGGAATAAAAACAATGCTAACACTTATCGTTTACTTGGTATCCACCCCGGTCGGTTGACTAATCCAAGAATCCTTCGGTGGATCAACCCCCGGATAACCTCCGGCTAGATCTGTCGCTCCTTGTGGGTGGAGAAACCTCACCACAACACTTTGGAAGCCCTCTGATCACAATAGACTACTAACTCACTTTACCCAAGCAAGTTTCGTCAAGAAAGATAGTAGGAAACGAGCCCCTTTAAATAGGGCTCGAATCTGAAAACAGCCGCTACCAGTCGACTGCCCCTGGGGCAGTCGACTGGTCTCATTCAAATCCGACCGTTACAGTACAACGTTCGAATCTGCCAGCTGTTCCAGTCAACACCAGTCGACTGCCCATGGGCCAGTCGACTGGTACACACCTAAGCCTAGGGTTTCACTCCCGAGAATAAGTCTCTCTCTCTCGCACTCAAACCCTCACAGCTTAACCCCTGAGTATAAGCCCACATACTCAAACCCTAACCAATCAGTTAACTCTTCACCAGCAGCCTTGACTGATGCCTTCACGCCCTCTTCATCTTCGGCCCTCGTCCCTCGGATGTGCACGCAAGCCTCCAGCTTGCCTCCATGCCACCCTTCACGTACGCCTTGAAGTCCGCGTCCCTCGGCTCATCATCCCTGCTATCCAATGGTTCCTCGGATGCGCACGTAAGCCTCCAGCCTACCTCCAAGCCATCCTTCATCTGAAGACGTCAACCAAGTCCATGCGTACCTGTACAGCTGCACACTCATGTACACATATGAGAACAACACAAATCTTAACTTTACCATATTGCCCACACATCAAAATATCATGATCCTCCAGATCATCTCAGGGCCGATTGCCCCAACAATCTCCCCCTTTTTGATGTGTGGCAGTATGTTAAGTTAGGTAAACATATAGCAATAACAATAGCAAAAGTAATTGAAAAATTAAAGCATAATACACAAGAGACAACTTCTCCCTCAACCTATGCTTTCTCCCAAATTTCAACCCTTATTGCTAATCCCAAGTTATAATTAAGTTCTCCCAACTTAACTCTAAAGTCACAACTAATCCTAAGTTAAGTTTCAACCCAAACCTAACTTAATACCTTAGTTCTCCCCCTTTGACACCATCAAAAGATCGCCCCAAGCAACCCTACCCTAGGTGCCAAATAGAACATAACCAGATTTCTGAAAAAAAAACTTTTAGAAATCACAAACAACATTCTGCCCACATTACCAGTCGACTGCCCCTGGGGCAGTCGACTGATACGCAGCATTTCAAAATTTCAGCCAAAATTCAGAAATGAATAAAAATTTCCAGAAAATCTGGAAAAATGTGAAACTTTGCAAGCACGATTGTTAAGGTATTCCCTACCCTAGAAAAATTTGGTTCATGAAAAACATCAACCGTGCTTGACATTTGGTACAAATCCAAAACTTTCCAAATAAAACCAACTTTGTATCAACCTAGAGTTCCAATCATGGTATTCTATAGTTTGCACTCTCTATCAATTCCCATTGACATTTAAAATGAGTCCTAACTCCCCCTTTTTCAAATAAATGTATTCATTTTGACAAAAACTCCCTCATGTTTTAATGATCATCTCTTCTAAACATGGTATCCTCTTGATTTTCAACCAAACCATATTAGATAGCAATCATTATAAAATTTCAAACATATCATGAATACATATATAATGATCATAAAAGAACCATCCATTAACACTTAGAGATATTCAAGCAATATTTAAAGCATCATTGAGCATGATAAAAATACAAAAACCAAATAGAAACTAATGAAATAAGTCACATGCCATAAATTTACATAATGAAGTAATCCATAGATGGTTCATGCATCAAACATAGGCATAGCCATGACATATGGCCTAAAATAATGTCTAGGGCCAAAACATAAAGCTCGGAAAACATCCAAATACAGACATCAGAATATAAAGCGTTTGAGAGGTATAAGAGAACATCAAGACAAAACACTCTCAACACTGGAATCATTCTCAATAGCTGCATCCACTGGTCAGAAGTACATGTGATCATCACCACCAGAGGGAGGAGGAGGAGGAGGAGGAGGAGGAGCCTGATAGGTGAGATGCCACTGCTGCATCATCTCGTACATCTCATCTTGACGGCTGGTCATCCTATCAACTTTTGCTTCAAGCCTCTACTCCGTCTGTTGGCATCCGTGAATGTCCTCGCGGATGACGTGAACATCCTCCCGGAGCCCATGAACATTTGCCTGGAGCTGGGTAATCTCTGCTCGGGTGACCAGCACGGCGGACTCCTCATCTGCATCAGCGGCCTCTGGGCGCTCCCTCCAAACAAATGCTCCCTGTCTACACTCAATCCCTGCTAAGGACAATTGGCGTGTGCCAATTTGATCATAGTCCTTTGACAGGTGTCTCACCTAACCACTGGTGACACGAATGCCAAATTGTAGCTGGAAGAACTCAGTCAACATATGGCAAAAAGGCATATAGATTTTCCCATTCACACTCTGGGAAAAGTGACAAATGGAGGCAAAAACATGCAACGACACATCTATGTCCAACCGTCTGTCAAGAGCATACATCATCACTAAGTGAGGCAATCTAATCCTTGCCCTCCCCTTAGGAATAATGGGTAGGATGCACTCTACCACAATCTTATACAGAACATGGCTGGATGGACTCATGGGCTTTGCATCAAATGTACGCTCAGATTCATGCCTATGTCGTCTAAAGTAGTGTAGATGAATCTGATCAATGGTGATGTTTTGAAACTCATGCGGCTCAATGATATTGGGAAAATAGGTGTTGATATTGTTTGACGCCCGACATTTTAAGAAACTGGCTAGAATCATGGATGTGAAGGGAATGGTGACTCCGGCTACTTTTGATTCATAAATACCATTTTCTGAATCAGTACAGGTCAAATTTGCATAGAACTCCTTGCATAGATCAATGTTAATGTCATGTTGGCAATATACCAATTGTTCTATGCCGAAGTCAATCACCATCTCAATAATTTGTGGCGCTTTATCCTCGAAATAGGCTTTGTTAAGATACCAACAAGGCAATGGAACAAACTCATTTTCCTCGAACCTCTTTTTGCACTCTAAGCTCCTAAATATCGACTCTTCTGGAGCTTGGGGACCTGGTCGGGATGAACCCTCACCCCTAGTCCTTTTAGACACACCCCTAATATACCAAACACATGCATGCATACCAAGAAAACCCCCAAAAAGAGAAAATCCCAAAAACAAATACACAAAACATTATATTAGTATCAATACAAGGTTCAAATGAAGAAATAAACCTCAAATCATCATACCTCTTGGCTCCTCGTTTCATGTTTTCGGTTTTGAGAGGAATGGCTTGAGAAGAGAGGTTTTCCACCAACTCTAGAGGTAGATCGGTGTTAGAGGAGGCCTTAGGGACTGATTTTAGGGCTCAAGCGGAGCTTAGGTCACAAGGGGAGTCAAGAGGGGGAGAAAATCGCCGGGAGTGATCAGCCAAAACCCTAGGTTTGGCTTTACCGGCGCGCCCTTTCCTTTTATAAAACCCGCGCACCAGTCGACTGCCCCTAGGGCAGTCGACTGGGTCAGAGTGTAATTACATTCTGTGGGTTTTCCCAGTCGACTGACCTCCAGCCAGTCGACTGGTGTCTGATGTTCTGAATTTCAGATTTTCAATCCGAACTTCAGAAATGCCTAACTAATTCCACAAATTCTCAAAAATTATGAAACTTCATGGATGGATTTGTGGAGCCTAGGTCTACTTGGGAAAAATATAATTTCAACCAAAACTATCCCGATTTCCACGATTGGTACAAACTTCAAGTTTCTTTAAAAATGTATCATGAAACCTTTCCCAAAAGTTCTCATTTTGACCTTACCTTGATGCTTCTTCCCATACTCATTCATGATCCATTCATAGCATCAAGTTATATGGTATTTAGGCATTAAACTCGATTTATCTCAATTACAAACCCAATTTCACCTTTTTCCCTATAATTTTCCCTTTAGTGTGCCAATTCTCTAGAATTAAGACTACCCTTAGCCTTTTAAACCTCTTGGCACACCCTATAGTCCTTTTCAATCCCCTAGAAGGAAACCACCTGAGATCCATTGACCATGGATCCCATTTTGACTTTCAGAGCTTTCCCTTAAGCTCCTAGCCCTAATTACCTCCCTAGGTAACTCTTCGGCAAGAGCTTGACTACACCGGTGCTCTTCCGGTGCCTCTTAACCTTCCACTATTACTCTCTTAATCCTATAGACCTTTTCTTTGGTCAATTTCTTTTCTTTTCCTTTAAATGGCTTTTCCTTGCATTTTTGACTTTTTCTCTACCATAGTTATAGGGCATCCTTGAATATGATACTCGATCAACATTAGCCCTCCTAGAATGGTATCCTAAGCCCGGCCTACCATTCTTATGATTCTGGTCCTTTGAGATCATGTTCACATCCTTGGCCCCTTGAATAACTCTACCTAGATTTCTTTCTAATTGATCAAGTTTTTCTCTTAAAACTTGATTTTCCTTTTCTAACTTCCTAACCTTAGGATCACTAGATCTAATTTGATCACTTCTAGGTTTGCCTATTTTTCTAGGCATGTTTCTTCCTTTCTTGGAGTTTGTTCCTTGGTCCTTGTTCTTAGAGTTCCTAGATTCATCATGAAACATGGAATTGTTGGTGTTTTGACATACAAAATTATTTCTATTATGATATTTAAAACCAAAAACACGCATAGGCAAGCAAGTGTTATCAATTCTATTATTCATACACACATTTTGCGCATTCATGAAAGATCTTGAAGCATGAGTGGAGTTAGAGGGTACCTTCCTTACCCTTGGTGCTCCTCCTTAATGAGTGCTCCTCTTTCTTTCTTCTTTCTCCCATTTCCTAAGATGCTCCATCTTCTTGAACTCTTTACTTCTTGGACATTTTGTGTGATAATACCCAAGCTCCCCGCATGTGAAGCACCGAATTCTCTTTCTTTTGTTTTGAACTTCCTCATTCCTATAACCCATATTAGATTTAAATTGAAAAGATTTGGGCTTAGGAATTACCTCCTTTTTACCTAGTGGACACTTATCCTTTGTAGTGCCCCTTTTTATTACAACCAAAGTATACGATATGCTCTCTTGACATAGCTTTGGTGGGCATCTTTTCTTGCTCTTGGATGGTCGAGGGTCTCTCCTCCCCCTCAACATTTGAATTTGTCATTTCTTCTTCTTCTTCGAATGGAATGGGTGCTTCTCCACTCCCTTCTTCCACTCTTCTCGACAATTCAACTTCTTTTTCATCTTCTTTAATACTTGAGTCGATTTCCTCAAACACTTCCACTCTTAGAGTTGATGTAGGGTTCTTATGAATTCCTTCCAACTTATTCCACAATTCGCATGCATTTGAATATTTTCCTACATCACTCAAAACATAGTTAGGTAACATATTAATCAAAATATTTATTACCTTCTCATTGGCCTTAACTTGTTCTTGTTGTTCACTTGTCCAATATCTAGGGCGAAGCTTCTTACCGTGCTTGTCCTTGGGGATTTCGAATGGGTCTTCAAGGATCATTCTACACTCCCAATCCATCCCGAGCCACATCTTCATTCTATCTATCCAATAATCAAAATTTTCATGCTCGTATGATGGTGGTGAATTGATATCGTCACCCAATTTGTCTTCCATGACCCCTTTTCCTCTAGCGAGTGCTCCCTCGGCGGTTAGTCCGATCAAGAGCGGTCCTTCGCTCTGATACCAACTGAAGGATCGTTTAAGGCGTGCAGAGGGGGGGTGAATGCACTTTTTCGGATCTTGGATCTCTACAGAATTGTTAGCGTAGCGGAAATAATATGCAATGGAATAAAAACAATGCTAACACTTATCGTTTACTTGGTATCCACCCCGGTCGGGTGACTAATCCATAAATCTTTCGGTGGATCAACCCCCGGATAACCTCCGACTAGATCTGTCGCTCCTTGTGGGTGGAGAAACCTCACCACAACACTTTGGAAGCCCTCCGATCACAATAGACTACTAACTCACTTTACCCAAGCAAGTTTCGTCAAGAAAGATAGTAGGAAACAAGCCCATTTAAATAGGGCTCGAATCTGAAAACAGCCACTACCAGTCGACTGCCCCTAGGGCTGTCGACTGGTCCCATTCAAATCCGACCATTACAGTACAACGTTCGAATCTGTCAGCTGTTCCAATCAACACCAGTCGACTGCCCATGGGCCAGTCGACTGGTACACACCTAAGCCTAGGGTTTCACTCCCGAGTACAAGTCTCTCTCTCGCACTCAAACCCTCCCGGCTTAACCCCTGAGTATAAGCCCACATACTCAGACCCTCACCACTCAGTTGACTCTTCACCAGCAGCCTTGACTGTTGCCTTCACGCCCTCTTCATCTTCGGCCCTCGTCCCTCGGATGCGCACGCAAGCCTCCAGCTTGCCTCCATGCCACCCTTCACGTACGCCTTGAAGTCTGCGTCCCTCGGCTCATCATCCCTGCTATCCAATGGTCCCTCGGATGCGCACGTAAGCCTCCAGCCTACCTCCATGCCATCCTTCACCTGAAGACGTCAACCAAGTCCATGCGTACCTGTACACCTGCACACTCATGTACACATATGAGAACAACACAAATCCTACCTTGACCATATTGCCCACACATCAAAATATCATGATCCTCCAGATCATCTCAGGGCCGATTGCCCCAACATCCCCCACATGCTGATGCTTGACAAAACGTAAAAACTAAACAAATTTCATGGTCTGGTATGCATCTCCTAATTATTTGATCATTACAGAATTTCCATAAATACGGGTCATCCCACACATAGAATTTTGCATTGCTTTTAAGTTTATCTTTTTAAGCTTTAGAAAAGTGTGTAAGAAAAACATGTGCAGCTAAGAAATTAACAAGATCTACATACCAAGGTGTCTCACCATGTACTGCAAGAAGGTGCTCATCTCGAAAATTATCGTCAATGGTGGTAGGAGATCCATCTCCTTCAATTCAGCTTTGGTGATCTACAACCAAGTTTTCTTTGCCACTTCTATCTCTGATTTCCAAATCAAATTCCTGGATTAGAAGCATCCATCTAATTATCCTAGGTTTCCCATCTGACTTCTTCAATAAGTATTTTAAAGCTGCATGATCAGAGAAAACAATGACATGTGAGCACAATAAATAAGATCTAAAACGGTCTAAAGCAAAAACTATAACAAGATGCTCCTTCTCAGTGGTAGTGTAATTTGCTTGGGCGGCATCTAGGGTCTTAGAAGCATAGCATATGACATGAGGTACTCCCTTCACCCTCTATGCTAGAACAGCTCCCACTGCAAAGTTAGATGCATCACACATTAATTCAAATGGCAAATTCTAATCAGGTGACTTAATAATAGGAGCAGAGGTAAGAGCCTCCCTGAGTATGTGAAAAGCTTCTTTGCACTTATCATCAAAACAAAATTCAACATCTTTTTGGAAAAGTTTTGTCAAGGGCCGAGCAATATCGCTAAAGTCCCTAATAAACCTGCGGTAGAAACCTGCATGTCCAAGGAAAGCACGAATATCCCGTACGCATACGGGGTAAGATAAAGAAGAAATAACACTTATTTTTGCAGGATCTACCTCTATACCTCTCCTAGAGACTATGTGTCCAAGTACTATACCATGCTATACCATAAAGTAGCATTTTTTAAAATTAAGTACAAAGTTAGTTTCAATGCAACGGTGTAAAACCCTAGACAAGTTTTCTAAACATGAATCAAAAGACGTGCCAAAAACTAAAAAGTCATCCATAAATATCTCCATACAATGCTCTAACAACTGACCAAATATACTTACCATGCATCGCTGAAATGTTCTTGGCACATTGCAAAGTCCAAAAGGCATCCGTCTGTAGGCAAAAGTGTCAAAGGGACAAGTGAAGGTAGACTTCTCTTGATCCTCTGGATCTATACAAATCTGGAAGTAGCCTGAATAACCATCTAAAAAACAGTAATGGGACTTCCCTGCCAGTCTCTCAAGCATCTGATCAATAAAGGGTAAAGGGAAGTGGTCTTTCCTCGTGACGGTGTTGAGCTTCCTGTAATCAATGCTGACTCTCCAAGAATTTTTGACTCTGGTAGGCACTAGCTAGCTCGTTGCTTGCATTTTCTACCACTGTAACTCCAGATTTCTTGGGCACCACATGTATGGGACTAACCCACTGACTATCCGAATGGGGTAAATGATACCTGCCTGTAGAAGTCGAGTCACCTCTTTTTTAACAACGTCCAAAATAAGTGGATTAAGTCTCCTTTACGGTTGCCTCACTAGTTTAACATTTTCTTCCAAGAATATCCTGTGCATACAGAGAGCTGGGCTAATACCAGGTATATCTGATAAAGTCCACCCAATAGCCTTCTTGTACTGCCTCAGGACTTGCAATAATTTTTCCTCCTGCTCTGATTCCAAATGCTGAGCAATGATAACTGGAAAATTCTGCTCCTCTCCTAGGTATACATATTTCAAATGGTCTGGTAGTGGCTTGAGTTCAATTTGGGCTTGCTCAGAGGGTATGAGTGATCCTTGGGGCTCAGTCCAATCTCCTACACTATCACACCTAAACTCTGAATCCTCTGAAATGTCAATAGAAATAGGTGATCCTTGGGGCTCTGTGCAATCCCCTAGACCTAAAAAATCCTCTCCAGCTGGAAGTAGATCTGAAATAACCTCTGACATGTCCTCAGCCTCAATAGCCAATATATCCTCAGCCTCCTCTGAACTGCCAACTCCTCTGGAAACATCAAATGAAACTCCCTTAGCAAGTATATTTGCATCATCTAACTAATTCCTCTAGAATACCAATGCTCATAATGGATTAGTCCTCTCTCGGGTGCTTCATAGCATCAAAAATGTTAAACTGAACTACCTTGTCTCCAATCTCCATCGAAAGCGTGCCAGCATAAACATCTATCTTTGTTCTAGCAGTCTTCAAAAATGGCCTGCCTAGGATAAGTGGAGACCGGTGTGCAAGGTAGTCTCCCTCCATATCCAAAATGTAAAAGTCTGCAGGAAATATCAGCTCCTTTACCTTTACCAATACATCTTCAATTATACCGGCTGGGTGGGACTGGCTCCTGTCTGCTAACTATATCACCACACCAGTAGGCTGTAAAGGGTCAATACCAAGCATCTGGAAGACTGACCTAGGCATCACATTAATGGAGGCTCCTAAATCCAGCATAGCATCATGGAACATGGTCCTCCCTATCTCACAAGATACATTAAAAACTCCAGGGTCTTCACACTTTTGAGGAATGACATGAATAAGTGCTGAATCATTTTTCCCCAAGCTGACCAACTCATTCTCCTTAAGCTTCTTTTTGTGAACACATAAATCTTTCAGGAACTTGGCATATTTAGGAATCTGCTTTATCATAGTCAACAAGGGTACATTGATCTCCACTTTATTAAACAATTTTACTAGCTCATTGTACTCCTTAGCTTTCTCCTCTTCCACTTGCTTCATAGCTTGGGTTTTGCGCTGAGGGAATGGCAAAGGAACTCTCATTTCTTCCTCTTGAGCCGAAACATGAGGGGCTGAAATTGGGACTGATTTCTCCACTGAGGTAGCTGCTATGCACCCACTTTTATCACTGATTTCTCCTTTATTCTCCACCAAAATTACAGGATTACTTGAGGAAGGAGTTAGGCTCGGACTATGGGTGGAACCAACTAAATTTGAAGTGATTTCATGGCTGTTTTGGGCTGGAAATGAAGGTGATGTCCTGTTTTTAGAAAATTCAGCTCTTGGACCATTTTGAGTTGATGCAACCTTCCCACTCCTCAAGGTAATAGCACTAACGGTTCCCTTTGGGTTTGGAGTAGTCTGAGAAGGTAATTGGCTTGATCCTTGAGCTTGCATTTAATTCATTCCACTAGCCAATTGTCCAATTTGTCTTTCAAGGTTTTGAATGGTGGGATCACTTCTTTGTTGTTGTAAAAGTTGTTGAAGCATCTCCTCTATTCTTTGTTATTGTGTATTTCCTCCACTAGAGCCCCCATAGCCCCTTTGTTGTTGTGCATTTCCTCCACTAGAGCCCCCATAGCCCATTTGTTGTTGTGCATTTCCTCCACTAGAGCCCCCATAGCCCCCTTGGTTAGCATGAGACTTTGATTGACCTTAAAATGTAGAAGTAGGTTGTTGAAATTGTTGAACTTGCTGAGATCCTTGAAAATAGGGTTGTTGGGGCTGATTATATGGCTGAAATGGTGGAGAAAATTGCTGGAAATTTTGTTGAGAACTTGGTTAAAATGGTTGAGAATTGTAACTCTGAAAATTCTGAGGTTGAGGTGGCAATTGTGGTTGTAAAGGCTGAAATTATATAGGCTGAAAATTTGGATTTGAGGGCTGAAAACTTGGGTTGAATGGTTGATAACCTTGCTGTGAAAACTGATTTTGTTGCTGAAAATTCGAACTTCCTTGAAACCCTTGCTGATTCACTTGAAAAGGTGGCTGATTTCCTTGATAAGGTTGCTGAAATTGTTGGAAAGGTTGTTGAAATGACTGAAATTGTTGTTGTCCTTGTTGAACTTGCTGGAAATTTTGTTGGGGCTGCTGATATTGTGGTTGTGATGGGTTTTACTGATAGAAAGAGTTACCATACTTTAAGTTTGGATGGTCCCTCCAACCCGGATTGTAAGTAGATGCGTAGGGGTTGTTTTTAGCTTGGAATTGTCCCCTAGTTAGTGCAGCTAATGTCTCATCTTGTTGGAGGTTTGGACATAGATCCGAATTGTGGTCTTGGCTAGAACAAATACTGCATAACCTCATCACTGAGCTTGATGGTGGTGGTACTGAAAAACTCTAATTTTGACTCACATTATTTAGAGCCATTTGCTTCACCAGGGATGTGAGCTCCATCAATGTACTCTTGATTTCCTTCTGCTCATTTGATACCATCTGAACTTCATTAACTCCTCTAGTAGACAAAGCTCTACTCCCAAACTGTTGTGAGTTTTCTGCCATGTTTGAAATAAGCTCCCTAGCTTGATCTGGCATTTTGTTTACTAGGGCACCTCCTGCTGCAGCATCTATCATGATCCGATCCATCTGAAGAAGTCCCTCATAAAAATACTGAATGAGTAACTGCTCACTAATCTGGTGTTGTGGGCAACTAGAACAAAGTTTGTTAAACCTTTCCCAATAATCATACAAAGTTTCTCCTACTACTTGTTGTATGCCACATATGCTCTTCCTGATGATTGCAGTCCTAGATGCTGGGAAGTACTTCTCCAAGAATGCTTTCTTCATAGAAATCCAGCTAGATACATGCCCAGTAGGTAAGTAGTAAAACCAATCCTTTGCTGCTCCAGTAAGGGAAAATGGAAAAGCCCTCAGCTTGATATCTTCCTCTGAAATACCCTGAGGCTTCATGGTGGAATAGACAACATGAAACTCATGTAAGTGTTTGTTGGGATTCTCCCCAGACTGTCCTTGAAATTTGGGCAACAGATGAATAAGTCCTGATCTTAATTCAAAATCTCTAGTGAGCTCTAGATATGCAATGCAGGAGTACTGAAAAGCGTCATCTGGTGCTGCTAGTTCCTTCATAGTTTTCTGGTGGTTTGCCATCTGATCAACTGAATAAACTGAGATAGACTGAGTAGGAAGAATATCACAAGCCTCTGAAACACTGAGTTGATTCCTCCTAGCTCTGAAAGTTCATTCAATTTCTGGATCAAATTCTTCTAGAATACCACCTGCAGATCTGGTCATACACAAATACAAAAATCACAGCGAATGTATGCAAAAGAAATAAGCAAACAGTATGAATCACAAGATATAGAAATAAGCTCAAGTAAACTAGATCACAAGATATGAAATAAGCACACAAGCTAAAGCAAACAAACTCAACTAGTAGTGCTCCCGGCAACGGCGCCAAAAATTTGGTAGGTCCCAAAATAGATGTCTGTCATGAATGTGGGCCTATCGAATTTAGATTTTCATAAAGCTGAAAACCCTGACTAGCAAAATAGGAATGTAGAATAGGGGTCTCAGGTCGTATTTTTTTGCAGGACTAGTTATGAATGTTCAATTGACGCTTGCAAGTTATTTGTCGTTTAATGTTTTGGGTTTCCGAGATAAAATGGGGGTTTTGTTTTGCAAATAAGAACGAAAATAAAATTTGAAATAGAATTGACTTAACTGAGTAGAGTTGAACTAGGTATTGCAAAATTTAACTCAATCACTAGGAAAATTGAACAACAATTTGAAATGCAAGATTGAAATATAAACTGATATCTATTGCAGAAATGAAACTAAAATTGCATCTAAATTCGGAAAGAAAGAATTGAAGCAAGCTGTAAACTAAAACAGAGTTTGTTTGTGCAGGAAAAACTCCTGATCGGTCTGTAGACCGATCAGATGCAAGCCTGATCGGTCTGATGATAGATCAGGTGGTGTCTGGATCGGACAACAGTCCGATCAGTGTCTTAAACACGAGCTGATACAGAACTGAGACAATGCAGAATTGAAATCAAAGACAAAATTACAAACTACAAACTCCAGTTCGAGTTCTTCACTGAGATTTCTCCTTGCTGTCACCCAAGGATCGAGCTCGGAACCCCCTCGCTCACGAACCAATTGAAACTCAGCTGCAAAGTCCCAAATCGCGACGCATGAAGTATAGACTGAACTTCTTCCAATCGTTTCTTCCTCAATGGTGTAGATGGCAAGTGGTAGCTCAGAGAACTGCGATCCAACTCAGAGAACCCCTCTGACTTGGCTCGATTGATGGAAAAATGGAATCGAGTGGAGATTGGTTGGATGAATCTTGTTCACGGCGAAACCATCGCCGGAGCTTTCAGCAACAATTGGACGACGATCTTCCACGGAACTGAGCGTGATGATTCGAAAACTGGAGAAGATCTCCATCTGGGTGGTCGCCTCTGATCAAAAATTGAAGAACAATGAAGAACAACAGAGCTTGGAAATGCAATCTGGCGACGACGACGAACTGGCGAGGGAATTTCTATTTTAACTGAGCATTTCAAATTTCGACGGCTGAGATTGTTCCGCTCTGATCCAACGGTCAGATCAAGTCAGATCGAACCCAAACTTTTCAGATCTTGATCAAGGGCTCTGATCTACTTGTCCTTAACTTGGATCACTCATATCTGAAGTGGATGGCTCAAATCTTCTCTTCTTTAGCTTGGACGATATAGATCTTCTATTGCTCGATCCAACGGCTGAATTAATTCTGATCTGGCCCAAACTTTCAGATCTTGATCCATGAACTTGATTAAGTCTATCTTGAGCTTGGATCGACCGGAAGTTAGCGGATGGCTTAGATCTAACCGTCATCTTAAATGGACGGCCCATATCGATTCAGCTCTTGATCCCTTTGATCTAGGCTCATTTGAACTCAAGTCCTAATCCAATCTTGATCTAGGTCCATGACTGATTGAGACCTACAAAATTAGCTTCAACATTAATGCCAAAATATTTCAAATATAGGAAGAATTGTATCCAAGGACAAAATAGAAAGATTTCATGAAACCTAATATAAATGCAACTTAAGCAAATGACAAGGGATCAAAAACATGGATTTGAAAGCCGAATTTAATCAACAAAATGAAAGTTATTAGTAAGCTATACCCTACTTGGTCTGTTTAGTCTGATGGAACTAGCCGAAGCTACCGATCCAAAACCTAAACTAGTTAGACCAAAATTTTTTAAGAAGTAATTTGAAAATGAATTTTCGATAAAAGGCTTGCCAAGACCTGGAAGCCGATTACCGAAAATCAAATTCACTTTACTATTTGACAAATTTGAATCTAACATAAGTTTCGATTAAATCTTAGATTTTACAATAAATTAAGAAAAATGATTCAAGCATCTCACAATGTACTTATAAGGCAACCTTCCTTGATTGTACTGAGACATCTAGAATGGGTGAGATGTTAAGGACTAATAAATTGAAAAATATTTTTTTAAAATTATTTTCCAAAATTCTTAGAATATTTTTCTAAAAATCTATTTTCAAAATAGTACTTTAACATAATAATATTTTTATGGATTTCATGATTATCTGATTGTTTATACATATTATACACTTTCAAAATTATATCTTTTTGAAAAATTGTTTGACATACACAATTAGACACAAGCCTCTTAGGTCAATACTAAAGTTCCTTAAGGCACTTAGATAGAGTCAAATAGTGTTGGTGTCAGGGGGAGTTGTTTTTCAAAGTTTTTTTTGGATCTTTCAAAAATTATGCTTTAAGAACTATCTTCAATCCAAATTGAATTTTCTAAGATTATCTTCTTGAAAATTATCATACTGTCGTTCATTCTTTTGATCGTGATAAACCCTAAAGACATAGAGGAGGTCTACTTCATGATCTACAAGGACTCCTAGGAGGTGTCAAATTTAGGGGGAGTCTAAGTCAAAAGAAAACTATCTGACAAAATATTTTTCGAAAACTTTTCTTGGCAATTAGTTTTTGGAATTAGTAGATAATTCTTATGATTTGTACCAAATCCTAAAAACTCAGAGAAAGAGTACTTGTGGTCAACAAGCTTCCTAGGACTCGGTCAAGTTTAGGGGGAGGTCAAATTAAAAAAGTTATTAAACAGTTCAAAATAATATATTTTCATGCACTATATTTTCAAAATCTTGTTGAAAATAAGTAATTTATCTTTCAAAATATAATTATTTTAAAATGTTTGTGTGGCTTATAAAATTATTTTTTAAAATACCTTTTGAAATAATATTTTCTTGAGTTTGGAGAATTTCCAGGACACTTAGGGAAATGCCCTTGTAGTTAACAAGGTTTCCTAGGATTGTGTCAGACTAGAAAAGAAATCAAGTCAAGTAAAATATTATGTTTTAAAGACAATATTTTCTAAATATAAGTCAAGTAATAGTTTAAAAAAAACCAAGTCAAGCAAAAATATTTTCAAATTCATAATATTTTTTCAAAAGTACTGGTATTTTTCAAAAATATATAATATTTCTCAACAGTACTAATATTTTTTCAAAAAAAATGCATAATATTGTTCAAAAGTACTTGCATTGTTTTAAAGTATTTTTTTCCAATGTACTTGCATTTTTCAAAAGCTCAATATATTGAATTTTTCATAAGCTCTATATTTTTTTCAAAAGTACATGCATTTTTCAAAATATTCAAAATATATTTTTGAAAATCTTTCTCAATTGGAAATTTTTCTAAGGTAATATTTTTAAAGTGAAAATCTTCTGAGTTCAAAACATTTACTAAAAGTTCAAAATATTTTTTTCGAGTTGCACAATACTTTACAAAGTGTAATTTTTTTGGTACAATTCAAGTAAGATTAATTTTCTTTTGGTGCAATTATAGTTTTAACTAGCTCTTTGCTACGCTTTCAAAGATTTTATCTAAGTACCTTCAAACGAAAAAATGTTGTCATTGTTGGTGCAAGTGTTTTGGTGATTTTTGATGTATGACAAAGGGGGAGAGTGCGCTTAAGTTAGAATTTTTTTTTCTTCTTCCCAAGGATCAATGAAAATCAAAATGTTTTTGTCAAAAAAGGGAGAGTGAGCTTATGTTAAACATGTTTTTCTCCCAAAGATCAAAATGTATTTTCAAAACTTAGATCATTTTTTTTCAAGGATCATAATTTAGCACTTTCATCCAATCTAACTTAAGATATTGTCAAACATCAAAAAGGGAGAGATTGTTGGTGCAAGATGCATCAGTGATGTCCTCATCTAAGTGTTTCAATGTTTGACAATATGCTTAAGTCAGTAATACATTGAACAAGGGAAGGGTGAGTCAAGATAGGAGTAACAAAGTTAAGAAAAGTCCTAGGTAACCTAGGCACTAAGTCCTGGTTCTAAGAATTGGGCACTAAGACCTGGTGAGTGAAGCTGGGCACTAAGTCCTGGTTCGAGGAATTAGGCACTAAGTCCTGGCCGAGGGTTGGGCACCGAAGACCTGGTTCGAGGAATTGGGCACTATGTCCTGGCCGAGGGTTGGACACCTAAGTCCTGGACCTAGGGTTTGGGCACGAAGTCTTGGTCCGAGGGATTGAGCAACTTAGCTGAGCGATAACTAAGGACATAAGTAGAGACGAGTCGAGGTTCGGACATCTCGAGATCCGAGAGTATCCAAGGCTAAGTAAAAGTCCACCCGAATGGACTGGGTGGCAACCGTGTCCTGAGAGGAGTAGGTTGAAGGCGCGTTCCCGGGGGTGGGAACTTAGGCGTCGGTTCGACCTAGGATTTTGTGAAAATCCGAAGTCAGAACCAAATCCTTAAGGTTAAGATAATCTGCATGTTTGCCTTGTATTTATGTATCTTGCAGGTACCTAAAGTTGAAGACAAAGCAGGCAAACAAACACACAATAGGGCTAGAAAGAAGGCTGCTAGGCGCCCCCATCAAACATGGGGCCTCATTCATGCAGGCGCCTCAATGAACCAGGGCGCCTCAATCAATGAGGCGCCTTGATAACCATCATTTTATTGATTGTTTTAGGCTCTAAAATCCATGTTTGATCCACATTTTATATGCTTAAGTTTGCAATTGTATTAGGTTTCATGTATTTCCCCTATTTTGGTTTTTAATTCAAATCGTTATATATTTGGGATATTTTTTTTGGCACTAAATTTGAATATAATTTTGTAGGCTTCAAATGATCATGGACCTAGATCAAATCAGGTCAGACTTGAGTCAGCATTGGATCCAGATCAAAGGGATCAAGCAACGGATTAATAGGAGCCGCCCAATCCAGAGAACGGCTAGATCTGAGCCATCAGTCAACTTCTGGTCAATCCGAGTTCAAGATAGAATCAATCCTGACCATAGATCAAGCTCTGAAAATTTCAGCCAAATCAGAAGTAATCTGACCGTTGGATCAAGCTCAAGATGATCTAGACCATCCATTCAAGAAAAAGGAAGATCTGGACCATCCGCCACTGATCTGGTTAATCCGAGCTGGGACAAGTAGATCAGGACCATTGATTGAGATCTGTGGAGTTTGGTTCAGATCTGAAGAGATCCGACCGCTGGATGAAGTCATATTGATCTTAGCCGTCTGTTGCTTCCATCCTATTGCTGAACCCAAAAGCTGGGTTAACTCAAATGCTTGGCTGGGATGAACCGAACCCAGGGCTGGACCGAACCCAAAGGCTGAGCTGAGTTGAAATCTAGCTGAACCAAAGGCTGAGCTGAGTTGAAATTGGGCTGAACCAAAGGCTGAGTTGAGTTGAAATTGGGCTGAACCTGAGCTGGACTGAACCGAAACTGGCTTGGCTGACCGAACCCACGCGTAGCCAGGGATCAAAAGGAAGTAGATACGCGAAGTAGGGCAGTCGAGGGGTTCCCGACTCACTCCATCCGCTCCACTCTCACCGCCGGCGACTTCCTTTCCATCTTCATCACCGCCGGACTGATCATCCACGCCGACCACAGCTAGGGCTCTGGGGTTCCGAACCCTAGCTGATCTCCATCTCCGTCGCAGTGTTTCCTTTCGGGTTGAGGGAAGCATCCATCGCACTTCATCTCCACCGGCCGGACGAGCTAGGGCTCTGGGGGTTCCGAACCATAGCCGAACGCAGTCGTCGCAGCATGTCCAGCACCACCACCACAAGCTAGGGCTCTGGGGGTTTCGAACCCTAGCTGACATCTCACCACCCACTCCACAGCCACAGTTCTTTATCAGCATCATAGCAGCTTCTCTTTTCTTCGATTTCTTCGTGCAATTTTCTTCCCAGCAAGTTATCCCTTTCAGCGATTCAGTTTCAGCAATTCGCAGTTCATCTTCCTCAGATTAGATCCGGCAGTTTCCTCTTCACAGCTGCAATTCCGGCAGTTTCCTCCTCCACCTCTTCAATTCCAACAGCACTTCATCAATCCCAGTGAGTTATTCCTTTCAGCAATTTTATCACAACAGTCTCTTTGTAGCATTTCCAGCAGCTAGCATGTGTTTTTCCTTCATAACAGATTCGGCAGCAATTTTGTGATTAGTTTCATTAATTTTAGTGGTTATGTGTTCCTTGTTGATTCTCGAATGTGGATGTTGATGCTTGTATTAAGCTTGATCTTCCATGTTTTAGAATGGCATACACCTATTTTATCTTAATACATGCTCACCATGTGTTCGATGAAATGCCCCAACCAAATGTTTTAGTTTAATTTTGCATTTTCTCTGCTTAGATTTTTGGTACGTTTTATTAATTGAATGTTTCATGTTTCTCTTATGTTCAAGTACGTAATTAGGTTAGATTCGGTTAAGTTCCCTTAATGCTTTCTTTTATGCATACCTTGTGTTTGATGAATTGTCTCTTTCATTAGTTGGATTCTAGTTTGAATTTTCTTTACCGTAGATTCTTGCAATGTTTCGTTAGTTGATTGCTTTATGTTCTCTTGTAGTTGTCTTTCAGTTTGATGCAATTAGGTTAGGTTTCATTTATGCTCAGTCCTTAAATGCTTTACCTTATGTTTTTTTTAATTCTCTTGCAAGTATAGTTTAGTGAGGTTAGATTTATTACATGCATTGTCTTTCACTTCGTAGTCATAGCACTCAAATCCAAACCCTCATTTAATATCCAAAATCCAAAAGCAATAACATACGATCCTGAGAATTATCATGTACCAGCTACATTCGTTGGGAGATGACTTGAGTTACTCTATGCTACATTAGTTTAGAGGAGTTCGATACTTAAATTGTATTTGAAACCGTGACACGACTAAAACGGTTATCACGCCTCCTTCAACACAGGCACCCTGGTCAAAAGGGTTATCTGCTGCTGCGAGTTCGGCGCGGAGATAAACTTTGACCAAGCCTCGTGAGGCACCTCATTGATCACAGGCGCCCTAATGAAGCCTATAAAAGGGGCTTCGACCCCTCAGCTCAAGACACAACATTCATAAACCATTCTAAGCTTCCCAAGTGACGATAAAGCGCTAACGATGAAGCTCTGCGACCAAGGAGGCTCCAGGAGGATGTGCGCGGCACTTCGGAGGTCCAGATCGGTGGAGTCTTCAACTCTGTTTTGTTCGGTTTGAATTTACTTTCCGTAGGTATTTTATCTATTCTTTTGATTGTAAACTGTGCACTGTAAGACGGGTTTCTCCTCCTCTAGAAAGTCCGGAAAGGAGACCATTAGTGGACGGGGGTTCCCGTGCTTAGGCCTTGAATGTAGTAACCCTGGGGGGTCGGGAACCAAGTAAAAATCCCGTGTGCATATTGTGTTGTCCGTTATTTCGTTTTGTTTTCCGCTGTGCTACTAACGCTCTGTTTAGAATGAACATTCGTAAATATACGATTGGAAGTTTCCGCGAAAGATTTACGATCGATATTCACCCCCCCCTCTATCAACGGCATCGGTCCTCACACGACCCTCCTTCTCGTGTGCCTTCAGGTACACTCGCTTGGCTTTCCCCTTGAAGTCTTCTTCCACCGACTATCGTCCCTCGGATGCGCACACAAGCCTTCCCTTGGCTTGCCTCCATGCCACCCTTCACGTGTGACCTTTGAAGTCCACTTCTTGGCTTGCCCTTGGAGTCCTCCTCCCTTGACTCTCGTCCCTCAGATAGGGCCTCCATGTGTGATTCTCCATGTCATGCAAACTCAATCACACATATCACATAACAAGATAACACCCTAACTTTAAACATATTGGCATACACACATCAAAACCATGATCTTCCCAATCATCCTTGGGCCAATTGCCTCAACAATCTCCCCCTTTTTGATATGTGGCAATATGTTTAAGTTAGGGAGTAAATAATAACCAACAACAGTAATTGAAACAACAAGACATAGTAAAACAAAGAGATAACCTCCCCCTTAACCTATGTCTTCTCCATTTTCAATTTTCATAAACTAATCAAACCAAAAGATAAGTAACAAACCTAACTTAAACCACCCATTCTCCCCCTTTGACACCATCAAAAAGATTGCCCCAAGCAATCCTAACCTATGGCATCAAATGAAAACATAATTCATTTCTGAAAATCTTCAGTGTTCTGAATTCAGCCATGCCAGTCGACTGATACTCTGTCAGTCAGACTTTCAGGTTTCTGAGCCGAAATTCAGAAACTCCGCAAAAATTTTAGAATATTTCAAAAATTATAAAAATTTACAAACATGTTTCACTTGATATACTTGATCAGGAAAAAATATAATTTTGTGAAAAGATAAACATGTTTGACTTATTGACTAAAGTTCAAATATCTTGAAAAACACTAACTCTGTATCAAGTTTTCAATCTAATTTTGCAATCATACATGTTCCAAGCATATGGCAAAACATATAAAACATAAAATGGTTTTCAAAGGTTTAAAATGTCCAACCATGATATTTGAGCAAAATGACCATTAATTAAACACTTGCTTTCCCCATGGTTGGTCTATTTTTCATAATTTGATACTTCTAATGACCCAAACTATGCCACAAGCACAAGTGAATCATTTGTACCATCCTAATGGATCAAGCACCACCTTCCCGTTGTATTGCTCCAAGGTCCATCCTATACTTCTACAAAACACATACCAAGGCCTCTTCGTAAGGATGTGAACTCCGATTCGGGTAGAGGCTTGTGAAAAATGTCGGTAAGGTTTGACTTAGACTCAAATAGTGTAATTCTATGTCTCCCCTTGCCACATGATCCCTAATGAAGTGATGCTTCACTTCAATGTGTTTTGTTCTAAAATGGTGAACCGGATTTTTAGTCATGTTAATTGTACTTATATTATCACTCAAAACCTTGACCTTGGAGTAATGTAACTCATAATCCTCTAACGTGTGTATGATCCAAAGTAGTTGGGACACACAACCACCCATTGCCACATATTCGGTCTCCATTGTTGATAGGGCAACACATGGTTGTTTCATACTACTCCAACTAACTAAAGATGACCTAAGGAATTGACATCCTCCACTAGTACTCTTCCTATCTAGTTTACACCCCGCATAGTCCGAATCGGTGTATCCAAAAAGATCAACATTTGGGGTTCTAGGATATCAAAGCCCGACATTAAGAGTACCTTTAATATACCTTAGAATCCTCTTTACTAACACTAAATGAGAATCTTTGACACATGATTGGTACCTTGCACACATATCTACTGCAAATAATATATCGGGTCTACTAGCGGTTAGGTACAATAGACTACCAATCATGCTCCTATATTGTTTTGAGTCTACCATTTTTCCTTCAATATCACTATCCATTTGACATTTGTTCCTATAGGGGTAGATGATACCTTAGCATTTTCTAGTCCAAATTTCTTTAGCATTTCCCTAGCATATTTAGTTTGATACACATGAGTCCCTTCATTTGTTTGTTTAACTTGTAGACCTAAAAAGAAAGTCAATTCTCCTACAAGACTCATCTCAAATTCATTTTCCATACACTTAATGAACTCATGTAGGAATTCACTATTTATGGACGCAAAAATAATATCATCCACATAGACTTGGGCCACAAATATGTCCTTGTCCTTAGATTTTAGGAACAAAGTTGGGTCAATTGTTCATCTCCTAAAACCCTTGGACACTAATAATGAGAAAAGCCTTTCATACCAAGCCCGGGGAGTTTGTTTCAATCCATACAAGGCTTTTCTTAATTTGTAGACATGTCTAGGGTAATTTGAGTTTTCAAACCCGGGAGGTTGTTCTACATAGACCTCTTCCTTAATGACCCCATTAAGGAATGCCGACTTCACATCCATTTGGTGTAGTGCGAAACCCATGTGAGCGGCATATGCTAGTAAAATTCTAATGGACTCTAATCTAGCTACGGGGGCATATGTCTCATCATAGTCTAGTCCCTCAACTTGATTAAACCCCCTAGCTACCAACCTAGACTTATTTCTAGTTATTTTTCCTTGATCATCTAGCTTATTTCTAAAGACCCATCTAGTGGTGACAATAGTGCAATCATTGGGTCTAGGAACTAACTCTCATACTTCACTCATTTCAAATTGATTTAACTCCTCTTGCATAGCTAGGACCCAATCCACATCACCTAATGTCTCATCAATAGATTTTCGTTCTAATTGAGAAATTAAGGCAATTTGACTACTATGTTCCCTAAAGTAAGACCTAGTCCTTACTCTTTGACTGACATCACCCACTATTTGGTCAATGGGGTGATCTTGGTGATGTCTTAAGGGCCTAGAGTTTATGGGTTCATCGACTACATGATCCTCATCCTCTAGTATACTTCTCTCTCCCCCTTGATCATTGCCTCCTAAATGTAGGTCTTGAATTTCTTGAGTAAGGGGTTGACTTTCCTCTATGTCCTTATCAATAGAGGACTTCCTAGGGTAGGTGTTTGTTGACTCATCAAAATTCACATTAAATGACTCCTCAATTACCTTAGTCCTTTTGTTATATACCTTATAACCTCTACTAGTGGATGAATATCCAACCAAAATCCCCTCATCCGCCTTAGATTCAAACTTTCTCAAATCATCCTTGGTATTCAAAATGTAAACCTTACATCCAAAGACCCTAAAGTAATGAACTTGTGGAATTCTCCTATTCCACAACTCAAATGGGGGTTTTCCTAAAAACCTATGAATTAAAACCCGATTTTGAATGTAACAAGCGGCATTTACCGCTTCGGCCCAAAAATAGCTAGGAAGAGAATATGCATTAAGCATAGTCCTAGCGGCCTCTTGTAATGCCCTATTTCTTCTTTCTACTACACCATTTTTTTGAGGGGTCCTTGGGCATGAAAATTTATGCTTGTACCTATTTTCTAAACAAAATTGTGAGAAGTTTGAATTTTCAAACTCCCCACCATGGTCACTCCTAATTTGTTAATTTTGAGGTGTTTTTCATTTTCAACCCTCTTACTAAAACCTATGAAAATCTCTAAGGTATCATCCTTATATTTCATGAAAAACATCCAAGTGAATCTAGAAAAGTCATCTACAATCACTAAACAGTACTTACTCCCTACTAGTGAGGGAGTGCTATGACAATCAAAGAGATCCATATGTAATAATTCTAAAGGTAAAGTAGTGCTAGTTAAAATTTTACCTTTGTGTGATGATTTTGATTGCTTACCCTCTTGGCATGCATCACACATCTTGGTCTTTTCATACTTAATCATGGGAAGCCCCTTCACCAACTCCTCCTTTGAAACTTTTGCAATATTTTTCATGTTGATGTGTCCAAGTCTCCGGTGGCACAATCACCCTTCTTCTTCTTTAGATATGAGACACTTAGGAAAATTGTTAGAAGCATAAGCAAGATTAAGATAGTAAAGATTAGCCTCTCTATACCCTTCTAGCATAACATTTTCGGATCCATTTTGTTTAATTATACACTTTCTAGCATGAAACTCAACCCTATATCCCGCATCACAAAGTTGACTTACACTAAGTAAATTAAACTCCATTCCCTTAATTAAAAGAACTTTGTGGATAGTGATTGTAGGAGATACCTCAATGGTGCCCCTACCAATTATTTTGAGTTTCCCACTATTTCCAAAAGATACGGTGCCTTCTCTTAGATAGCTAATAGTGGTGAACTTGCTTACATCTCCGGTCATGTGCCTTGAACACGCGCTATCTACTATCCACATATTTGAGGCTCCCTTCACCTTCACCTATACAACATGGAAAACACAAGCTTTTGGTACCCAAATCTTAGTTCCACAAGAATCATTTAAATACTTCTTTAGTACCCAAGCCTTCTTTGCATTTCCCATAACCCCTTATCTCCTAGAGGCACCCATTCTATATATAAGTGAAACAAAAGTCACCTCCTTGGTTTTTGGCCTATATCCTATCCCGACTTTGTTGTACACGGCTCTTTGGCTATTTATTATCATATCAAGGTTGCTAGAGCCAACTTGAAATTTCTTAAGTGCCTTGGTGAGGTCCTCTACCTTTTCCCTTAGTTCCCTATTTTCTTTTTTCAAACATGCATCATTTGAAACAATAGAGGGAGCATGCATGTTGTCTTGAGTTTCATTGATTCTAATTTATGCATGGCAACTTCATCCTTCAATTCTTTAATTTTCCTCCTAGCCATAGCTAAATCAACATTTGTATTAGTAATAATTTTGATAAGAGTAGATAAGGGTAAGCTATATACCTCACATACCGAAGCCTCGGATCCGGATGATGATGAACCTTCACTACTAGAGCTCCTCTCATCATCGGATGACTCCAAATTGTCCACTCCCATTAGCGCAAAGTGTGACACGTGATCTTCTTCTTCCTCCAAAGACGATGGATCATCCCAAGTAGCTTTTAGGCTTGTGACACTCTTCCCTTTTTCTTTTGACTTCCTCTTCTCACTCTTCTTCTTTTCTTCCTTCCTTTCTTGTCTTTTCTTTAGTTGTGGGCACTCATTCTTCATGTGGCCCTCTTGATGGCAATTGTAGCAAATGATATCCTTGCTTTTGCTCTTTCTTCTTGACCCTTTCCTACCATTAGACTTGTTAGAAAAACTTTAAATGTTCTTCTCATTTTTCTTACCATGTAGGCTTCTTGGTCACTATCCAATGAAGCACTAGACTCCTCCGATTCGAATGATGAGAAGTAGATGATCTTCTTCTTCCCCTTCTTCTTTTTCTTTTCCTTTTCTACAATGAATGCTACACCTTTTTCTTTGGAAGAAATGTTAGCTTGCTCATGTAACTCAAATTCACAAAACAAATCATCTAACTTTACCGTAGATAAATTCCTTGATACTTTGTAGGCATCAACCATTGATGCCCACAATGTAGTCCTATGGAATGATTGTAAAACATATCTCACAAGATCCCAGTTCTCAACCTTCTCACCAATTACATGGAGCTCGTTGATGATTTCTTTTACCCTTCCATGTAGTTGGCTAACCGTCTCATTGGTCTTCATTGATAGTGATTGTAGTTGAGCCACTAAGAGGTCCTTCTTTGCCCTCTTGACTCATTTGTTCCATCGTTGAGTTCAACGAGTTTCTCCCATAATTCCTTTGCGCTCTTGAAAGGCCCCACCTTGTTGAGTTGTTCCTTAGACAATCCACATTGAAGTGTTGTGGTGGCCTTTGTATTTGCTTACACCTTCTTCATGACTTCCTTTGGCCAAGTTTTGATTGGTAGTGGCTCTCCTCTTTCGTTGACGAGTGCATCGAAGCCATCTATAATACTCATCCAATTCTCAATGTCATTCATCAAATATTACTCCATCCTACCTTTCCAATAGGCGAAGTTGTTTCCATCGAAGAATGGTGGCCTTGCGGTGCTATAGCCCTCTTGAAACACCATTTCTTGTTATTCCGGTCGACGGTGAGTTCTCCCGAAGTGAGCCGGCTTTGATACCACTTGTTAGATCATAGCGCTTGCTAGAGGGGGAGGGGTGAATAGCGCTTTTCTCAAATTCTCTCTACAAGAGGGTTAGCACAATACAAAAATATAATAGAAAATATGAAATTCAATGCTAACAAGGAGAATTTACTTGGTATCCACCCCGAAAAGTGACTAATCCAAGGATCCTCATGAGTACACCACCTTCACTATGAAAAGTCTCCTTCAAGGTGGAGAAAACCTTTACAAGGTTGTCTTCTTCCTCTTTACAGGATAGAATAGAAGATGAGAGGAAGAACTGATGACTTTGGGCACTAGCACCACTTTGGCACAATAAAGAACTGTACCTACCTCGTGCCAAAAAGTCCCCTTTAAATAAGAGTAAAGGACAACTCCACGAGTTGCCCAGCCCGACACCACTCGACTGCCCTTGGGGCAGTCGACTGGTCTAGCCTTAATTACTAGCCAACGGCTAACTCAATGGCTATATTTCAGGGTTACCAGTCGACTACCCCTGGAGCAGTCGATTGGTCTCGGGTCCAAAACCTTCTGTGAGTTTCTATTTGGGCTGGCAGTCGACTGCCTTTCTACTAGTCGACTGCCCAGCCTATACAAACACTCATCGTCACTTCAACGACCCTCCTTCATGTGTGCCTTCAGGTACATGCATTCTTGAGACCCTAACCCAAACCAAACCCTAGGTTTGGGTCTTGGCCGAAAGTCCTAAAGGACCATGGGTCCATGGAAAATTTGCCTAGATCATGATTAACATCCCTTACTTACATATCATGCCATAGAAAAATCATTTACACCCTTGATTGGACTTAACCCCAAGCCCTAGGCCTAAGGCAAGGGTTGGCCGAAACCCTAGAAGGGTAACAAGCCCATGGAAAAGTTCATTTAACACCATTTTTACCCATAAGGTATCATAAGAAACATATTAATCATGCTTGGAGAGGTTGGATTTTTCCCCTAGCCCCTTGACTTTGATGTGGCCGAAACCCTAGAGGGTTAATAGGGTATCAAAAATTTTCCTAGATCATAATCTATGCCTTACATAACATCATGAAACATTTAAGAGCACAAAGGAAAATTTACATCATCCCTAAGCCCAAGCAATAGCCTTGGCCAAAACTTCCATAAGCCCTAACCATGGATTTTTTCCAACATATCATGCCAACAAAACTTAGATCATGATAAATATCTTGAAAACCATCATACCACAGGTGAGGGGGTTTTACCTTGGGTTGTCTTTGATTTTTAGACCTTAAAAGAGAAGGAGAATGGGAATCCCTTTGCCACTTGAACCCTTCTGGCCCTTGTAACCTTGGAAGAGAACCTAGATCTTCCAAATAGAGTCCTTGGTGGAACTTTTCTTAAGGGGGAGAGCACCTTGAGTTTTCGGCCAAAGCAAGGAGGAAGAAGAAATGAAGAGGAGAAGGGAAGTTGTAACTTCCTTTCCATATTTATATCACTTTTAAAAGGGGTAAATGAAGAGTCATGGTGTCTCTTCCCTTGATGACTCTTCATTTCCTACGCCTTAACTAATATCTACTTCATTCCCTCATAGCACTCCCTTGCTAGGTGAATTGGTTAGTGCATGCTTGGTTGTACAAGAGGTCCAAGGTTCAATCCTTGGTGCATGCACTAATTTTCTATTTTATTTTTAATTTATTTCCTATTATTTCGAAAATTTCTTGAAAATTCCCCCATAATTATGTTAATATTTCTCATTAAAATCCATCTATTTTTATATTAAATTCTACCTATAATAATGGCACTAGAAAGCCCCTATAAGGCCCCTTAGTAGTTAGTTTCTCAATTTAAATGAGAGAACCATGGGTTTCTAGGCTAAGGTTCGTACTAATATTTCTAGATCCTTTGGAAAATTATCTAGACATGCTTAATATTTTAAAGAAAATATTACGAGAATTTTCTGGGTCGTTACATCACATAACAAGATAACACCCTAACCTTAAACATATTGGCACACACACATCAAAACCATGATCTTCCTGATCATCCTTGGGCCAATTGCCTCAACATTCAGTTCTTCTTTCGTCAGGCTGCATTGCAGTGTCTGTGTAGCTTTTGTGTCGGCCTCGATCTTCTTCTTGAGTGGACCATCCCACTCAGTGTAGCCTTGCACCACACCTTCTACATTTTTGGGTATCTCCAGTCCAGCCTGGATGATGATCCACATGTCCACCTGAGTTTTCAGGTGGACCTCCATCCTACTCTTCCAATAGGAGAAATCTTCTCCTGAGAAGAGTGGTGGTCTGGTGGTGCTATATATCTCTTGCATGGCCATTTAATGTTTAACTGAAAAATTTACAACCAAAAACATGTCCCAAGACTAAGTCTTGGATTAGTAGTGCGGCAAAAAAAAATAGAAATAAGAAAAATCGAGTGGTGTTGCACCAACCTCGATTAACAAGAAAATTACCAATGAAGAAAAAAATAATTAAAATTCAAAAAATCTGAAAAATCACTCAACTGGTGGTTTCACCAGATTTAAGTCACCCGCTCTGATACCACTTGTGAGATCATTTAGAATCGATAGATCGATAGAGGGGGGGGGTGAATATCGATCGATAATTTTTGGAAAACTGAGAGCAATTACGCAGTGGAAAAATTTGAGGAAAAATTCAATGCTAACATTGTTATTTTTTACTTGGTTCGGAGTCGCGGTCGGCTTCTACTCCAAGGCCCACGGTCCTTGACCGTTTATGATGGGCAATTCTATATTCTGAGAAAATAGTACAAGTTTGAAGTTGAATACAGAATTAAAAAATACAACAATTAAAACTTTATACCGACGACTGGAGATGATTGAAGATCGGAGCCGTGGGTCGTCGTTGGCGCTTCAGACTTGAGCATGAAGCGTTTGGAGCATAGCGCTTGTAAGAAATTATTGGAAGCATGTAACGATCCGCCTTCTGTTACTATGGCTTTAAGGCAGATCGCTACTACTAACTGGCTGACTAACTGATTACTACTGATCATTATATTCTTTTAATGCTAAACCAACTGGGAGAATTTAAAAAAACTTATTTTGCTATTTACTGAACTAACAATTCATAATCATGTTGAAAGTACTAACCAGCCAAAATAAAACAAAACTTTAATTTTATTAGCTTGGCCAGGATTCGATCCCCCAACCTCTGCATTGCATGGTTAAAGCACTAACCAACAGCTCTACACTCCTTTTTGTTTTACACAACACCAGTCGACTGATATATGCCAGTCGACTGGTCGGGACACATAATGTTTCTGTGCCCGACACCAGTCGACTGGTGTTTTTCCAGTCGACTGGTAGTTCTGAGAACCCAGATTTCAGAGTTTCAGAATGTGCCAAAAGTCAACCTACTCCGTACCAAATGCTCCATAAATTCATATTTAAGCTTCCTGATAGGTCTACAATGATTCTAGGGCATTTGATACATGTTTTGGAGGGTTTCTAGCAGGAATAGCAACTTAGAAATCATAAAAGCGACATGTAGAAGCATAAACATGAATGTGCCAAGTTTGTATCAACTTCTTATTGGAACTATTCATTTTCCATATCTAAAGGCATCCTTAGCTACTACATGTCATTCTATATGGTGCATTAATCTTAGAACAAGCATATCCTAAGAATTTAGCATGTAGATCAGAAGTATCAAGTTCCTACTCCTAAATCTTAAGCATGGATCTAAATTACCATATCACAAGTATTAACCCATGACCTTCAGCATTCACCAAACAATTATTAGAACATGTAAATAAACTACCTTAAGTATGCTAGGCACCACAAATAACCAGTCCAATCAAGTTCATACATGGTTCACATAACCTATCGCGGAACAACTAAAAGAAGCATAATAAAGACTATTTCTATGCTTTGCAAGTTCCGAAGACTTTTATTCCAACTCCAACGCCACACACACTTTGCATCAAGCCCGCCGCCTCCGCTACTAGTGTTTTCCTTTACCTGTATCTGCAGTATAAGGAAATGCAAACTAATAAGCATAAAGCTTAGTAAGTACCATCTAGCCTCACAAAACTATAAAATCTCAGGTTATGCTTTTCAAAACATGCCATACAAATACATGCTCGTGTTCATAAATAATCATGCTATGCTCATGCTAAAATACATGTCATAAAATGTCATGACATATAACTGACACATGGCCTATGCTGAACTGAAGCTGAAAACTAAGCTATAGCATGACATACATATCTGAACCGGAACTGAAACTAACTAACATAAAACTAATTATTAAATTCACCACATGCTAAAAATGGATTTCTGAAAACTATATACATATGGTAGGTGAAAATAATAATCAACTGCTGTGGGCCCTGTTAGATGTGTATACTGAAAGACATGCTTTTTTATTATATATGAACATCTTTATTTTGAAAAGAGAATAACAACCACACTAGGTGCCTGTTTATATTAGTACATGCATGAAGTCCAATTACTTTGCATTGTAGATAACATGGTGTGTGGTGTCACACGGAAGATCATGTTATCAGTTCCTTGCTTAGTATAAATAGAGGCTCACAACCGAGATGGAATTGGACAACCCATCGGAATGGTTGTAGTGTAATTAGGTGTGGTTTGTCTTGACCATAGGATTATACTAGTGTGCTTTGAGTATATTGAGCAGGACCAAAACACGAAGTTATCCAATTTGTACTGACTCGGTAATTGGATAGGACCTCAGACTTTATTATGGAGTACGATCCCTTAATCCCGATATAATAATGGGCATATATTATTAACTATTATTTCTTTAATTTATCAATGGGCAAGATCTATTCTGTTAGATCGATAGGCCCGGTAAGTTAGAAGATAATATTAATAATATGATGTGCCGTTGATTATTGACGGAATCCGTGTCCTGGTGAGTCGGGTTGATGATGCCCCCTTGATGAGCTCGAAAGGTTCATCATGCTAACCCCTGTAGGTGGATTTGATCCGGCATGATAATAAGGTCGAGTGGTTCTAGTCAAGGATCCAGAAGTTAATTAATTTAAATTGTCAGTAATTTAATTAATTAATGGGCATTCAAAATCTTAAACACGGGGGGATGGACGACTTTTAATAAGTGGAGCCCATATGTAAATATGGGGCTTGGTGAGGTAATTCAATGAGGGTCCTTTAGTGGAATGGATCCTCATTAATGGACCGGGTCCATTAGCAGGCCAAGATCCAACTTCTCCTCATGGTCCCTATCGTAGCCCTATATATACCCCATGTGGCATGAAACCAAGTGAACGATTAATCCAAGGAAACACAAGAAAAATCCTAAGTTTTTCCTCTCTCCTCCTCTCTCTCTCTCTGCGCCCCGAAAGGAAGGGAGCAATTCTCTTCTCAAATTATTTGGAAAAGCATGCAATTAATTAGCAACGCATGCTCTCTCCAATGAATTGGAAATGCATGCAATTAATTGGCTCTTCTCCAATTAATTAAAATGCATGCATTTAATTGCATGTGTTTCTTCTCCATGCGTTTCTTCTCCATGAGAAGAAAATCCGTTTTCTTCTCCAATTAATTGCATGCGCAATTAATCTCTGAAAAAGTTGCCTCACGTAACTTCTTGGATGAGAAGAAATTGCCCAAAGGAAATTTTCTTGGAGAAGGAGAAAGCATCGCAACTTTCTTGGAGCATTAATTTGCCTCTCACGGCAACCTCTTGGAGGAAGCTTCTTCTTCCATGCCTCGGTGGAGAATCTTGAGATAGAAAGAAGGTTGGTTAAGCAATCTTCGGTGGATGAAGTTGCTCACATAGTTTTCTCAAAGGAAGAGAGGTTGCATATGCAATTTTTCTCAAGGGAAGAAAATTACATGAGCCACAGAGGGAGCAGCAATTTTTCTCAAGGGAGAAATATTGTTTACGCAATTTTTCATAAGGGAAGAAAAATCTGCCAAGTGGGGTTTGTGTTTGGATTATCTTCTTCCTAGGAGCGGCCGGCGGCATCCTTTGGTAAGGGATTGGTTGGCGCAAGGAGAAGGGATCAACTTGGTGACCACGGTTCTTGGTAGATCGTCGCCCACATGACGTCCAAGAGGGGAGGGTCATACGGTAGAAGATCGTAAGGTAACGGAAGGTATATTCTTCCCTGGCTCCTTATATTTATATTTTATGCCTTACTTATTTGCCTCGTCATTTCATGTTTGTTATTTAATTATTTTGATTGCGAATCATAGTCAATAATTATTTAACTGGACCCCGACCATAAACACAAAAGCCGACGATCAACTCGTCGCCTTTTCCGCGGTCGAACGATCGAGCAAATTGCAAGGCCAATTTTGGTAATTGGCTAAGTTGCAATTTGGATTGTTCGATACGGCACGAGACGGTCGATGGGAGACGGCTCTCCATTCGGATTAAATTTTAATCCGTAGGCATGGAGAGGTTTCCCGGATCGACCAGGTATTCGCTTAGGAACCCGCCAAGCCATACCCAATAATTGGTATCAGAGCAAGGTTTCCGGCTTTGTGTGTTTGAGGATTGGTTAATTTTTTGTATTTTCATACATTTTATTTAGTTGGATGATATGTGGATGTGCATAGGCTAACTTTGTGTTGCAGGCACGAGATTCCAACTTATCATGGACAAATAATAATTGTGTGAATGGTTTTACAAATTATTGTAATTAATAAATCCTTGGGGTTGACGAGGTGACGACACGACTAAAGGCGTATTGGAGACCAAGGCCATGAAAGTTAGAAAATCTAGGATTTTCTATTTTTCATATGTTGGTTATGTGCTTGTTGTATGAATGTGCTAGTTAAAATTCCTTGTAATAAATTACTAAGTGGGGGAGGGACCCTAAGGGTCCTATGGCTTCCATTACAATCCGATAAGTGATGCGAACAAGTCTGCGTGTCGGCTCTGAGTGCCTTCCTCCCCATCGGATGGACTTGTTCTGCGGATCACTGGGTCGAAAAAGACTATAGAAAATTATTAAAGAGCGTATGTACTTCCCCATCGGAAGGCACATAATCAGAGATAATTTTCTTAGTGTCGTGTAATGATGAACACTTAGATGAATAATAGTATCCTCCCCATCGGAGTCACTGCTATTATTTTACAGAGCTGAAGTGAACCAACTATTAATCATACTTGTCAAAAAGTTAGGTTGACAAGATAGTAAGATTAATGGGTAAAACCTCCTCTTACGAATGTGGAAATTCGTATACGTCCACACCATCGTGGCATGTGAATTTCTCGGTGTTTAGAGGTGTTGGTTGATTCCGAAAATTTATTGTTGTGAGGAATCAATTTATTTTCGATTTCTAAAGTAGTGTGTGTTGTGATTCTCAGGATTTTCAAAATAACCTTTAACCCACTAGCTACAATACTTAAGGAAAATAGACTTACTAGCCCCAACTACATAGACTGGAAAATAAGCCTTGACATTGTCCTTACGGCTGAAGAGTACAAATTTGTGCTCACCAAAAAATATCCTGATAAGCCTAGCGACAATTCTAGTGAAGGGCGGAAGGAGCATTATAAGAAATGGGTTAAGGCAGATGAGATGACGCGGTGTTACATTCTGGCATCCATGTCGAATGTATTGCAACATCAGCATCAGGCCATGCCCACTGCTTGTGATATGATGTTGAACCTTCAGGAGCTTTTCGGGCACCAGAGTCGTGCAGCTAGGTAGCTGGCGATGAAGAATCTGATGATGACCACTATGGTCGAAGGGACACCCGTGAGGGATCATGTCCTAAAGATGATGGCCCACCTCAACGAGATTGAGGTTCTTGGAGGATCTATCGATGGGGAATCCCAGGTCGATATAATACTCCAATCTCTGCCTAAGAGTTTTGAGCAGTTCCGGCTCAACTATAACATGAATAAGCATGAGTATACATTAGGGGAACTCCTGGGAGAACTCCAATCGCCAGAGGGTCTCTTTCGCCAGAACTCGCAGGCCTTAGTGACTCAAAGGGTTTCCTCTTCTATGCCGAAAGGCAGGAAGAAGAAGAAACAAGGAGGGTTCAAGAAGGCAGCTACAATGCAGGGACATCGGACTAGCGTGAAGAAGCCAAAAGGCAAATGCTTCACGCGTAAGCAAATTGGATATTAGAAGGTGAATTGTCCCCGTTGTCAAGAGAAAGGTATATCTTTTCTTTTGTCGTTGTAACATGTTTAGCGGTGTATCTACTAGTACCTGGTGGGTAGATACGAATGCTACTAAACATGTCTGCAATTCTTTGCAGGGGTTAATTCCAGGAAGCCCAACAACAAGCTAAGGAAGAGATTACTATCTACAAGGGGTATGCTACGGAGGTGGCTACTATTGCAGTGGGAGTTATTTATTTGTCTTTAAAAGATAAAGGTTTTGGTTATAAGATTGCTTTTATGTACCTAATTTTAGAAAGAACTCTGGTTCAGTTTCTAAAATAAAAGATATTCTATTGCTTTTTATGAGAAGTGGAATAGAAAAATTATCTGTGAAGGTACATTGATAGGCAATTGGTACACATTAGAACCAAAGTCTTCCATGATGCAAAAAGTAACTAATAGCTCATCATCTAACCAAAGTAGGAGAAAGGTTCCTTCCGAGATGAACCAAACATACCTTTGGCGTCTAAGGCTTGGTCTTATTAACGTTAGTAGGATTCAAAGGTTGATAGCCAATGGGCCCTCGGGTTCATTGGTGGTGGGAGACTTCTCTAACTTTGAATCTTACTTGGAAGGTAAGACGACCAAGAGGACTTTCAAGGCCGAGGGGTATAGAGTCAAAGATATGTTAGACATGGTTCATTCTGATTAGTGTGGTCCTATGCCTATCCAGGATAGAGGTAGCTTTGAATACTTCGTGAGACAAATATTCAAAGTTATGGATATGCGTTTACTTGATGGCCGCAAGTCTGAATCTTTGATTAGTTCAAAGAATTCAAGACGATTGTGGAGAAACATCAAGATAATAGTATCAAGACACTACGATCGGATCGTGGTGATGGGTACCTCTTGGGAAAGATTAGGACTTACTTATCAGATACTGGGATTCAATCCCAATTGACTGCAGCCGGTACACCCCAACAGAATGGTGCAGTAGAGTGAAGGAAAAGGGCTCTTATGGGGATAGGACAATGATGAGTTGCTCCGAGTTGCCGGATTTGTTCTGGAGATATGCTCTGGAAACGCCAGCGTACATACTTGATACCATCTAGGTCACTGCCTCCTACTTCCATAGAAGAGTAAACTGGGCGAAAGTCAAGTCTAAGACATCTTTGGACATGGGATAGCTCAGCATATGAGCTAAGAGGGGATACTTATAAGATTGGAATCTCATGCGCTTGTTCGCAGGGTATCCTAGAGGAACGAAAGGTGGTTCTATAGTCTTAAGGCTCAGAGGGTAATTGTTGGGACGAATACCCCAATCTCAGAAGTAGACTATGTGATGAACCACAAACCCATTTGTAAACTAGTTCTTGAAAAATCAAGAGGGAATGTTCTGACCTTAGTACCAACTGTACAAGAAGAAATACCACAAGTCACTGCACTGCGTGTCATAGAAGATACACAGGTAGTGCCCTGTCATAGTGGGAGCGTTGTTAGTCAACCTACAGAATTCATGTTCTTGGGAGAGTCTTTGGACTTGATCCCTGGCGACCATGAATCATGATCCCTAGACCTATGACAAGGAACGTCCGCTTTGAAGAGATAAATCCAGTTATATGGATTTGTTCAAAGGACAGATGAGATTTGTGTATGTAAGAATTGTGATGGAAACATAGTGGTGTTCTTGTACTATACGTAGATAATATTTTGTTAGTTGACAACAATGACAAAGTTTTATCAGACGTAAGGGTATGGTCGTCCAAACGGCTTATATGAAGGACGTAGGAGAAGCATGACACATCCTTGGTAATCAAGGTTCTAAGGGATCACCAGAGAAGGATGTTGTGCTTATCCCAAGCTTCATATAGTGATAGTGTCTTAACTCGTTTTAGAATGGAAACCTCCAAGAAAAGTTTTGTACTTTTCAGTTGTGGAGCTACTCTATCTAAGGAGATATGTTTAGATTATCAAAGGAGATAGAGCAGGTAATGGCGGTTCTTTTAGCATTGGCTATAGGAAGCCTCTTGTATGCTAAAAACGAGATCGGATATCTGCTTTGCCATGAGCATGGTTAGCAGATATCAGAGTAACCCAGGTCAAGGAAATTGGATTGCAATAAAAGCTTATATTGGTGCCTGAGAAGGACTAAGGATTATAAGCTGGTTTACCGGGCAGATCAATTCCCTATGGGTTATACGGATACAGATTTCCAATCGGATAGGGGCAAACATAAGTATTCCTCGGGGTTTTGTGTTTATTTTTAGGAGGTGGAACCATAGTTTGGAGGAGTGTTGCGCAGCGGCTGCGTGATGGACTCCACCATGGAAGCTGAGTAAAGTGGCAGCCTCTGAGGCAGCCAAAGGAAGCTACATAGTTCAAGAACCTCAAGATGGACTTTGATGTGATTCTTGGTTTGCTCAAAGCTATCACATTCTGTTGTGATAAACAAATGGTGCAGTTGCAAACTCGAAGGAATCACGAGCCCATGAGACGAGTAAACACATAGAGCGCAAGTACCTCCCAGGAGAGGAAAAGCTGTAGTTGCCTAGATTACATCAGAAGATAACCTGGAAGATCTTTTCACTGAGGCCTTGATAGTGAGAGCTTTAGGCATGTGGAGGATCAGGGAGTCAGATGTATGACATTTTGAGGGCAGCAAAGTCTTTAAGTATAAGTGGGAGATTGTTAGATGTGTATACTGAAAGACATGCTTCTTTTATATATATGAACATCTTTATTTTGAAAAGAGAATCACAACCACACTAGGTGCCTGTTTATATTAGTACATGCATGAAGTCCAATTACTTTGCATTGTAGATAACATGGTGTGTGGTGTCACACGGAAGATCATGTTATCAGTTCCTTGCTTAGTATAAATAGAGGCTCACAACCGAGATGGAATTGGACAACCCATCGGAATGGTTGTAGTGTAATTATGTGTGGTTTGTCTTGACCATAGGATTACACTAGTGTGCTTTGAGTACATTGAGCAGACCAAAACACGAAGTTATCCAATTTGTACTGACTCGGTAATTGGATAGGACCTCAGACTTTATTATGGAGTACGATCCCTTAATCCCGATATAATAACGGGCATATATTATTAACTATTATTTCTTTAATTTATCAATGGGCGAGATCTATTCTGTTAGATCGATAGGCCCGGTAAGTTGGGAGATAATATTAATAATGTGACGACCCGCCTTCTCTTCCTTCTTAAGGCGGGCGTCGCTTTTACTTAACCTTAACTTTACCTTATTCTTAGCCTTAGGTTATAACTACTTGACTTCCCTTAACTTGCTCTGATTTTTTCTGAATTTAAAAAAAAACTTTCATTTTTATTTGCTTTGCAAAGATTTGACCCCTAGACCTCTTAGTTGTAAAACCAAAGCACTAACCATCTGCCCTACAACACTTTGTTTTCAATCGTACCAGTCGACTGGTAGATAGCCAGTCGACTGGTGCATCGAACAGAAGGTTCTGTTTGATATCGCAGTCGACTGGTTCTGAACCAGTCGACTGGCACGCCTGAAACCTGCATTTACAGACCTGAAAACCATTTCCAAAGTTTCACAATTCATATACTTTCAATGTATATAAAGAAATAACTTCATTTCTATACTCTATACTAGTTTTATAAACATCCTAGCAACTCAAAACGAATCCAATAACTTGAAATTAAAATCATTGCGGAATTTAACAAAACTATCAAAACGTATGCAAAACACTCTAGAGTTTATACCAAACTTAACCTCTATGTGTAGTTTAACCCAAGTCATTCATTCTACAAATTCAAAACGCCAAAACACATGTTCTACAAGACTTAACCCGACGATCTCTTCCACGGTTCTGCCGCCATTGAACATCAATGCAAGTCCCGCTCGCCTCCCTAGCTTATGCTTTTTCTTTACCTTTATCTGCAATAGGAGGAAATGCAACTAATAAGCAAAATGCTTAGTAAGTAAATCCTAAACTCACAAATCCATACGATAAATGATAAACATGCTCTTTTCAAAGAATGCTTGCTCTAAAATACATGCACTTGGGAAAACTTTCATATTCTTATCATGCTCAATCATGTTGAAAACATTACTTGCATAAAACATTTGCAAACTTAACATGCTCATACATTAAAACACTAACCTCCTTACTCTTACTCCTTATCATGCTTGTAAAGTATCAATGTGAACTTATTGAAATAAAGACATGTACTCAAAGCTAAAACACTTGTAAATACTTATATACTTGAAAATAATATTCAACTTTCTTTAGGCCTTGACATTGTACCATGGTATCAATGTACCAATTGCGCGCTTCTCTAATAAGTTGTGGGGTAGCTAGCCACCACATCCTATTAGAGCTTCTTTCTATCTTTCGGTGGGACTTCCATTTGCCCGGTACATGTCACTTCCTGAAAATAAAATACTTTCTTACTTACAGTACTTATACTTATCAACTATCTTACTTTTGCATAAATTTTGCACTTAAAACCCTTTAGCTTTCTTACTTGGGACTTTCATCGAGCACCTTGCGTGCCCTTAATCCCAACCTCATTTTTGGGACTTTTCACAAGTTAAATCTTATCATGCTTAGCTTACATACACCAAATCTAAACCAATTAAATTTCTATCATGAGAAAACATGCATCTTTAAGAACTTAAAACACACGATAACCATAATCTTAACGCATGCATCATAAAACATGGTTCTACAACAAGATCTTACATACGAAAACTACTCCAATTGCAGGTGAGTGATCTACTTACACTTATCTTGAAGAAAACTCACTAAGTATCTCGAAATTCCTAGCGTAGGGTTCTTTTCCTCTTCCTTTGCAAGAAAACTCCACTTCTTGGCCCTAGGGAAGAAGCCCTAGGTTCTCCACTCAAGAGGAGGAAGAGGAAGTAAGGAAACTCCTCTCTTTTCTCCCTATTTTCGCAGCCTCCCTCCCCTGTTCGCGCAGCCTCCTCCAAGCCCTAATCGCGTCTTAACGTGACTTAAGTGGAAGTTTAAATACCTCTTCATGAAACGGGCTAAATCAACTATAATATTATTTCGCTTCATCCTTTTTTGTGCTTGATACCCTTGCCCAGCTGGTTGCCCGGACGCCCTTAAGGCTTTGCTTACCTTGTGGTCGCGGGATCAAACCCCGCCCGACCCCTATTATTTTTTTCTTTTTATTTTAATCCGAAAAAATACTATAAAATTCAGAAAAAATCCCTAATAATACCCGAAAATTATTGGGTGTTACAAATAATATGATGTGCCATTGATTATTGACGGAATCCGTGTCCTGGGGAGTCGGGTTGATGATGCCCCCTTGATGAGCTCGAAAGGTTCATCATGCTAAACCCTGCAGGTGGATTTGATCCGGCATGATGATAAGGTCGAGTGGTACTAGTCAAGGATCCAGAAGTTAATTAATTTAAATTGTCAATAATTTAATTAATTAACGGGCATTCGAAATCTTAAACACGGGGGGATGGACGACTTGTAATAAGTGGAGCCCATATGTAAATATGGGGGTTGGTGAGGTAATTCAATGAGGGTCCTTTAGTGGAATGGATCCTCATTAATGGACCGGGTCCATTAGCAGGCCAAGATCCAACTCCTCCTCATGGTCTCTATCGTAGCCCTATATATACCCCATATGGCATGAAACCAAGTGAACGATTAATCCAAGGAAACACAAGAAAAATCCTAAGTTTTTCTTCTCTCCTCCTCTCTCTCTCTCTGCGCCCCGAAAGGAAGGGAGCAATTCTCTTCTCAAATTAATTGGAAAAGCATGCAATTAATTGGCAACGCATGCTCTCTCTAATGAATTGGAAACACATGCAATTAATTGGCTCTTCTCCAATTAATTAAAATGCATGCATTTAATTGCATGTGCTTCTTCTCCATGCGTTTCTTCTCCATGAGAAGAAAATCCGTTTTCTTCTCCAATTAATTGCATGTGCAATTAATCTCTTAAAAAGTTGCCTCACGCAACTTCTTGGATGAGAAGAAATCGCCCAAAGGAAATTTTCTTGGAGAAGGAGAAAGCATCGCAACTTTCTTGGAGCAGTAAGTTGCCTCTCACGGCAACCTCTTGGAGGAAGCTTCTTCTTCGATGCCTCGGTGGAGAATCTTGAGAGAGAAAGAAGGTTGGTTAAGCAATCTTCGGTGGATGAAGTTGCTCACATAGTTTTCTCAAAGGAAGAGAGGTTGCATATGCAATTTTTCTCAAGGGAAGAAAATTACATGAGCCACAGAGGGAGCAGCAATTTTTCTCAAGGGAGAAATATTGTTTACGCAATTTTTCTTAAGGGAAGAAAATCTGCCAAGTGGGGTTTGTGTTTGGATTATCTTCTTCCTAGGAGCGGCCGGTGGCATCCTTTGGTAAGGGATTGGTTGGCGCAAGGAGAAGGGATCAACTTGGTGACCACGGTTCTTGGTAGATCGTCGCCCACACGACGTCCAAGAGGGGAGGGTCATACGGTAGAAGATCGTAAGGTAACGGAAGGTATATTCTTCCCTGGCTCCTTATATTCATATTTTATGCCTTACTTATTTGCCTCGTCATTTCATGTTTGTTATTTAATTATTTTGATTGCGAATCATAGTCAATAATTATTTAACTGGACCCCGACCATAAACATAAAAGCCGACGATCAACTCATCGCCTTTTCCGCGGTCGAACGATCGAGCAAATTGCAAGTCCAATTTTGGTAATTGGCTAAGTTGCAATTTGGATTGTTCGATACAGCACGAGACGGTCGATGGGAGACGGCTCTCCATTCGGATTAAATTTTAATCCGTAGGCATGGAGAGGTTTCCCGGATCGACCAGGTATTCGCTTAGGAACCCGCCAAGCCATACCCAACAGGCCCGACAATGTACCAGCTGTGCGCGCATCCCTAATAAATCCGAGGTAGCAAATCCTGAATCCATTAGGGTTCTACTAGGTTATCTGAACCTAGGGGCAACTAAGGAGCCCATCCCATACTAGGTTATCTGAACCTAGGGGCAACTTGGAGCCCATCCCTGGACTGAAGTCCGGTACAATGCCAACTGAAAATAAAATAGTTCTTTTATACTTTTCTCCTTTTTTTTCTTCTGATTCTTGCTTTTACTAGGTTATCTAAACCTAGGGGCAACTAGGAGCCCATCCCGTTGGACCTTGGTCCCAATCATAAACTGAAGCAAGAATTTCTATTCTTTAATGTTTTCTATAGCATTAACTGAACTAAGCAATTTAACAAACACCTATCGTGCTCCTTGACCCAAAACTAAAGGGTAATACAACGTGCTTGTTCATAATTTACGATTTCTAATCGTAAAACATACATACAAGGAAATAAAGCATACGAAAAATCAACCGAAACTACTTATATTGTAGGTGAGGGATACTTACTTCCTGCGCTAGGTTTTCTTACGAATATAATATGAAATCTCCGAGGGAACGTCGAACTTCGACATTCTTCTTGCTCCTTGGCGTTCTCCTCGCATCTACAAGAATTCTCGTAGAGAATAGGGCCTCTTGGGACCTTCCCTTCGCTTTCCCCTTGTCTTGGGTGGCAAGAGAAGAGGAGGAGAGGAAGAGGTGCAAGAGAGGAAGAAAGAAGAGGATCTCGGGAGAGGGAGAGGAAGAAAATCGCCGAGAGAGAGGGAGGTGTCGGCGATGAGGAAAGGTGAGGAAAAGAATGAATATAAAAACCTTAAGTTTCCCTTTTATACTTATGGAAAAATTTAACTAACTTTACCTTATTTATCCTTCCCTCTATTCTATTTCAACGAAAATAGGTTAGCCCTCTTGGTAAGTCTATTCTCTTCTCATGGTACAGGTTTAGGGTTCAAACTCCACTTAAACCTTTTTGCTGCGCATTCTATTTTTATTCATTTTTGCCTTATTTGTCCATGGAAAAATTCTATAAAAATATCCGTAAATTCAGAATTAATTCTAGGATATTTCTAAAATTTGTTTTGAGAATTTTCGAGCGTTACAAAGCAGTTGTTTCTTGAAGCAAGGGGGTGAACCCCTATTTATACTAAGTCCTTGGGCGCCTGTGTTGAAGGGGGCGCTTGACACATGGCCTTCCCTGCGTGAATCTTCATCCGCAGACTTGGCTAACGCTTATCCCTTCTACTGGGCCGCCTGAGCTGACTGGGGCGCCTGTATCAACACAGGCGCCTCAGATGCTGATGTGGAGGCTTGCTTCGAGTGTGCTTGGAAGAACCCTTGTCTTGGGCGCCTGTCACCATACAGGCGCCTGTTCAAACAGGCGCCTGACTCCATTCAGGTGCCTGGGAGTAGAAAACTTCACCCTTTGTTCCTGCAACCAGGGTTAGTTCCAAAACACAAATAATACATCAATAATATGAGTTTAACCACAGTTAACAGCCTGAGCTGTCTTGGTTCTAACTTTGGGCTTCCGAAATGAAACCCTAGGTCAAACCGACGCCTAGTGTTCCCTTCTACGGGGAACGCGTCCTCATCTACTCCTCTCAGGAGAGTTTACCTTTTTGCCAACCAGCTCCTCCGGTTGGACTTTAGCCCAATCCTCCGGATCAGGTTTTCATGCTCAGTTCGCGACCAGGACTTATTGCCCAGCTTCACTCACCAAGTCTTTGGTGCCCAGCTCTTGGCCAAGACTTCGTGACCAATCCGCGACTAGGACTTATTGCCCAACCCTATGTCAGGACTTTGGTGCCTAGCCCGCAACCAGGACTTATTGCTCAATTCTTAGAATCAGGACTTCGTGCCTAGTGTACCTAGGACTTTTTCCTACACACTTGAGTAACATCGTTAGATCACAAGATAACCTTATCTTATGAACTCTTTGCCATTATCTAAACACAAGTTTGATCTGTGACGACCCACCTTTTGGTACTTAAGCTTTAAGTTACTGCTACTTGACTTCCCTTAACTTTTTAGATTTTTTTTTCCTTCTCTTTTTTTTTCAAAAAAAAAACAAAACAACTTTTATTTTATTTACTTTGCTAGGATTTGACCCCTAGACCTCTTAGTTGTAACACTAGAGCACTAACCAGCTGCTTTATACCATTTCTTTTCAATGGTACCAGTCGACTGCTATATAGCAGTCGCCTGGTACCAGGCGACTGGCCTTTGGCAGTTGCCTGGTGCATCGAACAGAAGCTACTATTCGATAGGGCAGGTGACTGGTCCTGTACCAGTCGACTGGCACGCCTAAAAACCTGCATTTCAGACCCGAAACTCATCTCCATCCATCCACAAAACATATACTTTCAAGCCATACAAAGACATATATACTAGTTTTCTAAACATTTTAGCCAATCAAAACAACTTCATAAACTTGAAATTAGGACTTTTGTGGAAGTAAATAAGCTATGAAAATCTATAGACTAGAGTTTGTACCAAATTTTGTATCTATGCAAGGTTTAAACAAAGTCATTTATTCTACCACTTCGAAACACCAAAACACATGTTCTACAAGACTTAGCCCAAAGATCTCTTCCACGGTTCCGCCGCCACTGAACATCAAAGCAAGTCCCTTCGCCTCCTTAACTTATGCTTTTTCTTTACCTTTATCTGCAATAGAAGGAAAATGCAACTAATAAGCAAATTGCTTAGTAAGTAAATCCCTACTCACAAAAATCACATATCGATACTAAACATGCTCATTTCAAGGAATGCTTTAAAAAACTTTACTTGCTCAGAATACTTATAACTAAACATGCTTACAACTTGAAATACTTTATCATGCTTGCAATGTATCAAAGTACACATGAACTAAAAACACTTACTAATAAAAGAAATACTCACACATATACTTGTATACTTGAAAATAATAATCAACTTTCTCTTTAGGCCTTGACATTGTACCATGGTATCGGTGTACCAATGCACGCTTTTTCTAATAAGTTGCGAGGTAGCTAGCCACCGCACCCTATTAGAACTTTCTACTAACTTTCAGTGGGCCTCACATTTGCCCGGTACATGTCTCTTTCTACAAGTAAAATACTTTTCTTACTATACATTATTCATACTTATTATCTAACTCTCTTTTGCAAACAATGTTGCACTTACACTTTTACCTTCCCATTCGGGACTTTCATCGAGCACCTTGCGTGCCCTAAGTCCAAGGCTTATCCTTGGGACTTTTCAACCACTAATTCCTAACATGCTCAAATCACATATCTCAACAACAATTCAAATTCGAATTCTACCTTACAATACATGCATCAATAAGAATTTAAGCTTATAAATCAACTTACTTAAGAAACATGGTCTTAACTTTCAAAACATAGCTTCACAACGATAATCTCATGGCGACAACTACTCCTATTGCAGGTGAGTGATTTACTTACCGTTATCTTGAAGAAAACTCACTAAATCGAGGTATAAACCTAGCGTAGAACTCCTCTCTTCTTCCTTGTGAGAAACCTCCACTCTTTGGCCCTAGGGAGAAACCCTAGATTCTCTCTACTAAAGGGGAAGGAGAAGAAGAAGAAGAATCCTTGGTTTCCTCTGTTTTCACAGCCCCTCCCTCGCCCCCTTCTCGCACGCAGCCGACAAAATCCCCAATCCCCCTTACTTGACTTAAGCGGGGTTAATATACCTCTTAATGAAAAGGCCTAACTACCCTACAACATTATTTCTCTCCACCTTTTTCTGTGCTTGATACCTTAGCCCGTCCGGTCAGCTGCGCGCCCTTAGGGGTTTGCTCCTCCTGTGGTCGCGAGTTCGGTGCCCTTTAAAGTTTTTCTTTTTTTTTTTCTAATTTCATTCCAAAAAAATGCTATAATATTCCGAAAAATGCTAGAAAAATTCTTAAAAATCCCTAATAATACCAGGAAATTATTGGGTGTTACAATCCTCCCTACCTTATAAAAAGTTCGTCCTCGAACTTAGAACAGCTCTGGATACCTTTGTCTCATGCTATCTTCTGATTCCCAAGTTGCCTCTTCATACTTCTGATTCAGCCATAAGACTTTCACTAATGGTACCACTTTGTTCCTCAGCTTCTTATCTGCTCGATCTATTATCTGAATAGGTCGACTTTCATAACTGAGATCTTCTTGCACTTGTACCATCTGTGGCTCAATCACTTGGTTGGCATCTGGGATATGCTTCTTTAGCATTGAGACATGGAACACATTGTGTATTGCTTACATCTCTGAGGGTAGCTCCAACTCATAAGCTACTTTGCCAACTCTTTTCGTCACTGGGTAGGGTCCTACGTATCGAGGACTTAGCTTGCCTTTCTTGCCAAATCTCATCACACCCTTCATAGGAGCTACTTTGAGGAAAACTGTATCCCCAACTTCAAACTCTAACGGCCTACGGCGTACATCGGCGTAGCTCTTCTGCCTACTCTGAGCAGTTTCTATTCTCTGGCGGATACTCCTTATAGCTTCTGTGGTATCATCTATGAGATCAGTCTGTGACCCCATTTCTTTCTTCTCACTACCTTCATACCAACAGAGAGGAGATCTGCACTTCCTACCATAAAGAGCTTCATAGGGTGCCATACCAATAGTGGCTTGGTAACTGTTGTTGTAGGCAAACTCAGCTAAACACAAATACTTGCACCAACTGCCCTTGAAGTCCAATGCACAAGCTCTGAGCATATCTTCTAAAACTTGATTCACTCTCTCTGTCTGTCCATCAGTCTGGGGATGGAAAGCTGTGCTAAATTTCAGTTTGGTGCCTAACGCTGTCTGTACACAATCCCAAAAGTGTGAAGTGAAACGACCATCCCTATCAGAGATAATGGTCTTCGGGACTCCGTGTAGTCGGATCACTTCCTGCACATATAACTGGGCTAACTTTTCAATTGAGTAGAACACTTTGATTGCCAAAAAGTGGGCAGACTTGGTCAATCTATCTACTATCACCCAAATAGCATCATAGCCATTAGTTGTCTTTGGTAGACCAACTATGAAATCCATGGCTATGTCTTCCCACTTCCACTCTGGAATCTGAATGGGTTGTAGGACACTTCCTGGTCTCTGGTGTTCTGCTTTAACTCTCTGACATGTCAGGCAGGTGCTGACATACTTAGCTATGTCTCTCTTCATCCCTGACCACCAAAATCTTCTTTTCAAATCTTGGTACATCTTGGTAGAACCAGGATGCATGGAGTAGGGAGTTCCATGGGCTTCTTCAAGAATCTTCTTTCTCAGCTCTTCATTCTTGGGAACACACAAACGGTCGCCATAATAGAGTATCCCACTGTCAGATACTCTAAACTCTTTACTCTCTTCTTCTTGCACCTCTTGCTTGATCCTTTGGATATCAGAATCCTCAGCTTGCTCTTTCTGTATCTCTTCAAGCAAACTGGACTCTAGTGTCAATAGGGCTAGCTGTCCATCAATAATCTCCACTCCATAATCTACTATCTCCTTCTGTAATGGTGGTGCCAATGCTGATAAGGACATCAAAGTGGCACACGTCTTTCTACTTAGTGCATCTGCTACTTTATTTACCTTACCAGGGTGGTAAAGGGATCTCACAGTCATAGTCCTTCACTAACTCGAGCCACCTTCGCTGTCTCATATTGAGGTCTTTCTGAGTGAAGAAATATTTCATACTTTGGTGATCTGTATAAATCTTACACTGCACTCCATACAAGTAATGCCTCCAAATCTTTAGAGCAAAGACTACAGCTGCCAACTCCAGATCATGAGTGGGGTAATTCTTTTCATAGTCCTTGAGTTGCCTGGAAGCATAAGCTATGACTTTGCCTTCTTGCATAAGGACTGCTCCAAGTCCTAGCTTTGATGCATCACTGTATATATCAAAGCTCTTATCACCTTCGGGTACTGTAAGGATAGGAGCGCTGGTCAGTCTCTTTTTCAACTCAAGGAAACTCTGCTCACAGTCCTCAGTCCACTCATACTTCTTATTCTTTCTGGTAAGGGTTGTAAGTGGGGAAGCTATCTTTGAAAAGTCCTCCACAAACCTTCTGTAGTACCCTGCCAAACCCAAAAAACTTCTGATCTCACTAGCATTCTTTGGTTGACTCCAGTTACTAACTGCTTCAATCTTGGTTGGGTCTACCATAATACCTTCCTTGGAAATGATGTAGCCTAGGAAGGCCACCTGATCAAGCCAAAACTCACACTTTGAGAATTTGGCGTACAACTCCTTCTGGTGTAAGGTTTGCAACACTATCTTCAGGTGTTCTTCATGTTCTTTCTGAGTCTTTGAATACACTAGGATATCATCAATGAAGACAATGACGAACTTGTCCAGAAAATCCTTGAACACTCTATTCATTAGATCCATAAACGTCGCAGGGGCGTTTGTCACTCCAAAGGGCATGACCACAAACTCATAGTGCCCATATCTTGTACTGAAAGCAGTCCTTGGCACATCACTCTCCTTCACTCTGAGCTGATGGTAACCTGATCGCAGATCTATCTTGGAGAACACTGTGGCTCCCTTCAGCTGATCAAATAAATCATCTATCCTTGGCAAAGGATATCTGTTCTTGATGGTTACTTATTCAAAGCTCGATAATCTATGCACATTCGCATAGATCCATCTTTCTTCTTGACGAACAGTACAGGAGCTCCCCAAGGTGAATGACTAGGGCGGATGAAACCCTTGTCGAGCAGCTCTTGCAATTGTTCTTGTAATTCTTTCAGTTCTGCTGGCGCCATGCGATAAGGTGCCTTCGAAATTGGGTTGGTTCCTGGGGCCAACTCAATTTCAAACTCAATTTCCCGATTGGGAGGGAGTCCTGGTAACTCTTCAGGAAACACCTCAGGATAGTCACAGACTACCCTCACTTCTTCTCTCTTCAATCCTTCTCCTTGACTTGCATCCACTATATGAGCTAGAAAACCAGAGCACCCCTTCTCTAACATTCTCTGAGCTTGTAAGGTAGATAGGAACCTCTTTGTCTTTCTCCTTGGGTCTCCAATAAACTCAAATGAAGGTTCTGCTTCTGGTGTGAACTTGACTTTTCTCTTGCGGCAATCTATAGAAGCATTGTACTTGCTCAAGAAGTCCATCCCTAAAATGACATCGTAATCCTTCATCTCAAGGACTACCAAGTCACTATAGAGCTCTCGGTTGGAAATCCAGATTGGTACTGCCCTTAGCCTCTGAGTAGAGGCCATTACTTCCCCTGACGGTAAGGTTGTTAAAAATTTCTGACCCAAACTTTCTGGTGGGATCCCTAGCTTTTTAGAGAAAACCATGGATACAAAAGAATGGGTTGCCCCAGTATCGAATAACACAATAGCATATCGAGATGAGATGAGTATTCGACTTGTGACCATGTTAGGAGCATTTGCCACTTCTTCCTTGGTGACAGCGAAAATCTGGCGTTGGTCGTGGCTGGTGGGGCTTCCATTCTTGCTTGACTGAAATAAGGTCCCTCCATAACTGGCTGCATCTGGTGTAACTGAGCAGGTCCACCTCCGTACTGAAGAAGCTGTGGTGGAGGCGGCTTGGCTTTAGGGCAAGCCTTGGCCAGGTGCCCTACTACTCCACAGATATAACATCCACCAACGCTTGACCTATTAGGGCAAGCCTTCATCATATGCCCCTCTGCTCTGCAAATATGGCATCCGCTCATGCCCTGACGACATGCTCCAGGATGTGTCTTCCCACACTTTGGGCAAGGAGAATACTTGAGCTGCTTGCTTGACGAGCCCCCCTTGTTGCCCTCAGAAGTCTTCTGGTCCCACTGCTTCCTCTTGCCTGAATTTCCTTTCCAATTCTGTTGGTTCTGAGGATTCCCTTGGGGCTTCTGGGTTGCTGCCTGTTGTTGTTGCATACGTGTGGCCTTTATACTATTCAAGTAGTGCTCAGTGATCAAAGCACTACTTACTAGTTCTTCTGAAGTTTGTGGTCTATTACCACTGCCGACCACATTCAAAGCTATCTGAGGCCTCAGCATCTTGAGCATCAACCTAACCCTTTCCTTTTCAGTGCTAACTAACTCCGGGCACAAGCGAGCTAGTCGATTGAACTTCTTCACTGCTTCATCTACAGATAGATCTCCTTGACGGAACTCAGTGAATTCATCGTAGTGCTTGTTTGTCACTTTCATGTGAAAGTACTCTTCCAGAAATTCTGCTTCAAAGTCAGCCCAGGTCATCTGATTCACATTCCTCTTAGCATTCACTCTTTCCCACCACATCCTAGCATCTCCAGTAAGACAGAAGGATGTGCACTTTATCTTCTCCACCTCGGGCCAGTCCAGTAACTCCATTATACTTTCCACCGTTTTGAACCATGCCTGAGCATCCCATGGTTCACTTGTGCCAGAAAAATTCTCGGGCTTCAGTCTCTGCCACTGGATCAGATATGCTTCCTGTCTCACTTCTCTTGTCAGAGGTACTGGGGGAGTCTCTGTCACCGCTGGTGCCGCTACTTGTGCCACTGGCGCCACTGGCGTGGCAACAGGAGTGGCCTGCTGATTAGCCATCAAGGCAGCAATAACTTGCTGCTGCTCAGCAAGTTGCCTCTAAAGCTGGGCCACCACTCCTTGAAGATCTGTGGGTGGTACTGACTCAGTTGACTCCTGTTCTCTAGGAGCTTGCTCCTCGTTGCGGACAATTCTGGGACGTCCTCTTGCCATCTCTCTTGCTCTATGGTGTACAGAAAATAAATAAGAAATAAATGCTCATTATCTCTTACTAACTTACTTCACTATCTCTATGCATACATTAGCATATAATAATAATACTCACATACTTTTCGATCATCATGCAATTACTGATACTACCAGTCAATAAAAAAAGCATACAAAACTATAACATATGAACTTCTTCATCATGCACTTACTGATACTAGCAGTCAATAATGAAAAGCATGCAAAACTATAACATATGAACTTCTTACTTGGCAGGCGGCAGGATTGATGCTTGATGTCAGTGTGGCGGAAGGGTGGAACCTTTTGCTCTGATACCACTCTGTGACGACCCACCTTTTGGTACTTAAGCTTTAAGTTACTGCTACTTGACTTCCCTTAACTTTTTAGATTTTTTTTTTCTTCCTTCTCTTTTTTTTCAAAAAAAAACAAAACAACTTTCATTTTATTTACTTTGCCAGGATTTGACCCCTAGACCTCTTTGTTGTAACACTAGAGCAATAACCAGCTGCTCTATACCATTTCTTTTCAATGGTACCAGTCGACTGCTATATAGCAGTCGCCTAGTACCAGGCGACTGGCCTTTTGCAGTCGCCTGGTGCATCGAACAGAAGCTACTGTTCGATAGGGCAGGTGACTGGTCCTGTACCAGTCGACTGGCACGCCTGAAAACCTGCATTTCAGACCCGAAACTCATCTCCATCCATCCACAAAACATATACTTTCAAGCCATACAAAGACATATATACTAGTTTTCTAAACATTTTAGTCAATCAAAACAACTTCATAAACTTGAAATTAGGACTTTTGCGGAAGTAAATAAGCTATGAAAATCTATATGATCATTAGACTAGAGTTTGTACCAAATTTTGTATCTATGCAAGGTTTAAACAAAGTCATTCATTCTACCACTTTGAAACACCAAAACACATGTTCTATAAGACTTAGCCCAAAGATCTCTTCCACGGTTCTGCCGCCACTGAACATCAAAGCAAGTCCCTTCGCCTCCTTAACTTATGCTTTTTCTTTACCTTTATCTGCAATAGAAGGAAAATGCAACTAATAAGCAAATTGCTTAGTAAGTAAATCCCTACTCACAAAAATCACATATCGATACTAAACATGCTCATTTCAAGGAATGCTTTAAAAAACTTTACTTGCTCAGAATACTTATAACTAAACATGCTTACAACTTGAAATACTTTATCATGCTTGCAATGTATCAAAGTACACATGAACTAAAAACACTTACTAATAAAAGAAACACTCACACATATACTTGTATACTTGAAAATAATAATCAACTTTCTCTTTAGGCCTTGACATTGTACCATGGTATCGGTGTACCAATGCACGCTTTTTCTAATAAGTTGCGAGGTAGCTAGCCGCCGCACCCTATTAGAACTTTCTACTAACTTTCAGTGGGCCTCACATTTGCCCGGTACATGTCTCTTTCTACAAGTAAAATACTTTTCTTACTATACATTATTCATACTTATTATCTAACTCTCTTTTGCAAACAATGTTGCACTTACACTTTTACCTTCCCATTCGGGACTTTCATCGAGCACCTTGCGTGCCCTAAGTCCAAGGCTTATCCTTGGGACTTTTCAACCACTAATTCCTAACATGCTCAAATCACATATCTCAACAACAATTCAAATTCGAATTCTACCTTACAATACATGCATCAATAAGAATTTAAGCTTATAAATCAACTTACTTAAGAAACATGGTCTTAACTTTCAAAACATAGCTTCACAACGATAATCTCATGGCGACAACTACTCCTATTGCAGGTGAGTGATTTACTTACCGTTATCTTGAAGAAAACTCACTAAATCGAGGTATAAACCTAGCGTAGAACTCCTCTCTTCTTCCTTGTGAGAAACCTCCACTCTTTGGCCCTAGGGAGAAACCCTAGATTCTCTCTACTAAAGGGGAAGGAGAAGAAGAAGAAGAATCCTTGGTTTCCTCTGTTTTCGCAGCCCCTCCCTCGCCCCCTTCTCGCACGCAGCCGACAAAATCCCTAATCACCCTTACGTGACTTAAGCGGGGTTAATATACCTCTTAATGAAAAGGCCTAACTACCCTACAACATTATTTCTCTCCACCTTTTTCTGTGCTTGATACCTTAGCCCGTCCGGTCAGCTGCGCGCCCTTAGGGGTTTGCTCCTCCTGTGGTCGCGAGTTCGAACCCCCCTGCTGCCCTTTAAAGTTTTTCTTTTTTTTTCTAATTTCATTCCAAAAAAATGCTATAATATTCCGAAAAATGCTAGAAAAAATCCTAAAAATCCCTAATAATACCAGGAAATTATTGGGTGTTACATGATCTTGGTGCTTCCGGCACCAACATATATTGCCACGTCTAATGTAGCGAAAGAGGCTGTTTGGATCCGGAAGTTCATTACAGAGCTTGGTGTTGTTCCTAGCATAGTAGACCCGATAGACCTCTATTGTGACAACAATGGGGCTATTGCACAGGCTAAGAAACCTCACTCTCATCAGCGGACCAAACACATACTACGACGTTTTCATCTCATTCGAGAGATCATTGATAGAGGAGATGTGAGGATATGCAGAGTACCCACTAATGATACATCGCGGATCCTTTGACCAAGGCTTTGGCACAAAAGAAGCATGATGGTCACACTGGGTCACTTGGTATTAGATATTATAGTGATTGACACTAGTTCTAGTGGGAGATTGTTAGTAGGAGCCCTAGAGCCAATTATATGATGATTGACTAAGAACTTTTTGTATCATATTCTATCATTAATAAAGGAATATTTTGGTTATTATACTTACTTTATACTTGTGCCAAATAACTAAGTATAATAATGTCTTTGGGTAGTAGATTCTTATCTACATCATATCGATTGGTTGAATCGATAGTGAGATAATGTAGAGAACACTACACTAAACCATTCCTAGTCAAGCATTAATATTTGAGGACAATATTAATGCACGAAGACTAGCACGTAGGTCAATTGATGACTTGAGCTCACAAGTCATGGATATGTGATATCAAGTTGACACATGAGTATACATTAGAGAATGTATACTAAATTGACCCGCCATGAGAAAGTTTCATAGATTGTCATATGAGTGTCATAAACTTTCTCATGTGACTAATAGTATAAATAGTCCTTAGACCTGAAGTCACTACGGTTCCCTACATGAGGAATTATGTACTTTGGTATCATCAAACATCACCCGTAATAGGGTGGACTATAAAGGTGATCACTGGGTATGTAATAAATCATGCAGAGGGATGTGAGTGATATAGATGAGATCTATCTCTCCCATATGACGGGAGTGATATTTGTGGGCCCCTTGATCGAGGAAGACTACTAAAACACATGACCATGCTCAAATGAGTCAATATGATATATTGAGCTTATTTGTTTGAGTGTGTCTACTTGGGGATCGAGAAACACAAAGATTGATCGAGGATGACACGGTCTATGCCTCATTGGTCAATCTAGATATCGAGGATAGAAGGACACTGTCATACATTATCATAGTCACGGAGGTTAACTCGAATCTCGACTTTTCTTGTTACTTGGGTAGCAATGATGCATTGCTAGATGTCGCTCATTGCTTATGTGTCTAAAGCAGTTTCGACACATTGTCAACGTTACGAGAACCTATTGGGTCACACACTAAGGACATGATGCTTCAAAGAGCTCGAGAGACCTGGTCGGGAGCTCGGGAGACTTAGTCGGAAGCTCAGGAGTCCTAGTCGGGAGCTCGGGAGACTTAGTCGGGAGCTCGGGAGGCCTGGTCAGGAACTCATGAGATATTAATTCATTAAAGTGTTTATTGAATTAATAATAAAGGAAAAGGAAAAGACTCTCTTCATTGAATGGAGAGAAGTTGAAGAGCCACATGAGAAGATGTGCTCTTTATTGGCATTAATGAAGGGAAGCTAAAGGGACAAAAAACGTCTTCATATTCATGGGATGAGTATAAAAGAGGGTCCTGTCATTTGGATGAGAAGAGTTTTTCCCTCTTCCCTTCCTCTCTTCTTTCTCTTCTCCCTCTTGGCCGAAACCCTTTTTGGGGTTCTTGGTATTATTGTGAACCACCTCAAGTTGCTAGCACAACTATGGTAGTCCTTCTCTGATGTTGAGAGATTGTGTTCGTGTGGATACACATAGAGACATGGACGCTTGAACGTGCAAGAGATCCGGCACACCTTGGACGAGCGGGGTAAACGAAAGGGCACACACCAAAGGCATATTTGTAAGATAAGTAGTTGTAGATCGACTTTGTATGAGTTTTCTTTCGCATGGATCGCTCGAGGGATCTAGTTTCCGCTGCATTTTTGTGTATGTGTCACCGGGAGATCCCTACACATGCATCACACACATATAGGATACAGACATACGCAAACATACTTGTAGAATAAAATCTTTATTTAGAAGTTATACATTCGAGTTCGTAATCAAATGTTGAATAGAGCATTTAGCTAGCCTCTATTAGTATCCACACCGAGATACCTTCTAGACAATTCTGTGAGCAACAAATTGTCCCTCTCTATTTGGTACTAGCCAAAACAAGGAGAAGACATGAGAGAGAGAAAAGTCCCACGACTTGATTGTTGAGTTTCGGTTGCGCATGAGAATTCTCTCCATGTCCTCGGATTAATATTTCATTAATTAAAACCAATCTGAATGGAGAATAATTTCCCAAGCAACCGACTCATCATCGTACTAATTGATTTGAGTGACCACTTGAACAAACTTGTTGTTCAAGTCATCTAACTCATCTAACCAATTAGCCCGGAATAGACGATGAATGGATCGCCGGTTTTTGTATTTATCATCGGGGTCCAAGATAATTATCAACATGAAATATAAACATATGATAATACAAGATGTAAAGGAACCAAAACAAGAAGTTATATCTCTCATTTATCTTGCGATCTTCTATTGTATGACCCAACGTCTTCTTGGACGTTGAGTGGGTGACGATCTTCCAAGAAACAAAGCCAGCAAAACCACCCTTCTCCTTGTGCCAATCACCAAAAGTGAAGAATTCTCTTCCTCGTATGCGCCGGCCACCAAAAGAAGAACAACCCTCTTTATGCCAACCCTAAAGAAGAAGGGAAGTGGAAGAAGAAGATGAGGATGAAGAAGTGAAAGAAAAGTTTCTTTCCCTTAATCTAAAGCCACCCGGTCTCTCCTTGGTTCCTTGCACCGACGCCGGATTCCCTCTTCCAAGTGCTTGTGCCGCCGACCAAAAGGAAGAAGATCACTTCCTTTCCTTGACCTAGTGGCACGCCTAGAGAAAGGAGGAGAGTAGATGAGAGGAAGATGATGATAAGAAGATAGGAAAGCCTCTTCTTCTTGGCTGCCCACTTCCTCTTGCTTGGTCGGCGCCCCTTGAACCCTAGGAGAGAGAAAATAATACAAGGAATGGATGGCTCTAGGTCTTGGTTTCATGAGGTATATATAGGCTACAATAGGGACCATGAGGAGGAGTTGGGTCTTGGCCACCTAATGGATCAAAGTCCGATTCATTAATGATGATCCAATCCACTAAAGGATCACCATTGAATTACCTCACCAACTCCCATATTTAAATATGGGTTCCACCTATTATGTGTACAAAATCTCCCCGTATTTAAGATATCGAATGTCCATTAATTAATTAAACTACTGATAATTTAATTAATTAATATCTAACTCTGTGAGTAGTACCACTCAACCTTATCATCATGTAGGACCAAGTCCACCTGCAGGATTTTCATGATGAACTTTATGAGCTCCTCAAGGGGACATCATCAACCTGACGCATCAGGACACAATTTCCTTCTATAATCATTGGCACACCATCTAAATAATATTATTTCCCAACTTACCGAGTCTATCAATTTTACAAATAAATCTCACTCATTGGTAAATCAAAGAAATAGATATTAAGTATATGTGCCCGTTATTATATTGAGATTAAGAGCATGTACACCATAATATCTGAGGTCTGATTCAATTATATAGTCAGTATAAATTGAATTACCTCTATATCGGTCTTGCTCAATACACGCAATGTGTACTAGTGTAATTCTATGGTCAAGATAAACCAATACCAAATTACACTACAACCATGCCAATGGTTTGTTCAAAACCATCTAGGTTGTGAGCCTCTACTTATACTCTACAAGGGACTGATAACATGATCTTCTGTGTGACACCACCACCATATTATCTACAATGTAAAGTATTAGACAATAGCATGTATATATCAAATATATAAGGCAAACAATGATCATATGATTCTTATTCCAAAATGTAGATGTTCATACAAAAGCTAAGCTTTTAGTATACATCCTAACAATCTCCCACTTATACTAAAAGACTATGCTGCCATCACAATGTCATACATCTGACTCTCATTCCCTCCACATGCCTATCAAAAGCTCTCGCTGGAAGGGCCTTAGTGAAAGGATCCGCCAGGTTATCCTCTGATGCAATCTTGGCGACAACTTCTCCTCGCTTTACGATCTCTCGTATCAGGTGGTACTTGCGCTTTATGTGTTTACTTGTCTTATGGGCTCGTGGTTCCTTCAAGTTTGCAACTGCACCATTGTTATCACAATAAATTGTGATAGCTCTGGGCAAATCAGGAATCACATCCAAGTCCATCAAGAAGTTCCTGAGCCATACAGCTTCCGCCTCAGAGGCTGCCACATACTCAGCTACCATGGTGGAGTCCGCCACGCATTTCTGCTTGACACTCCTCCATACTATGGCTCCACCTCCTAAAGTAAATACATACCCTGAGGTAGACTTACATTTATCCCTATCTAATTGGAAGTCAGAATCCGTGTAACCCACAGGGAGTAATTAATCTGCCTGGTAAACTAGCATATAATCCTTAGTCCTTCTCAGGTACTTCAATATATGCTTTACTGCAGTCCAATGTCCCTGTCCTAGATTACTCTGATATATGCTAACCATGCCCATGGCAAAGCAGATATCCAGTCTCGTACATAGTATAGCATACATGAGGCTTCCCACTGCCGAAGCATAAAGAGCCGCCTTCATTTCCTCTATCTCCTTTGATGTTTTAGGACACATCTCCTTAGATAGAGGTACTCCATGCCGAAAAGGTAGAAAACCTTTCTTGGAGTTTTGCATGCTAAAATGAGCTAGGACAGTGTCTATGTATAAAGCTTGAGATAAACACAATATACTTTTTGTAACGCCCGCCTTTTTCCCACACCTTAGGGTGTGGCGAGAAGGCGACGTTAAGCTAAACATACATGTACATATCAAACATCTGGATGCAGCGGAATAATTTTTTTCTTCTACACATGCTTTTAACCATGCAACTAATACATGAAACATCTACACATGCCTAAATTTGTCATTTATGAACCTAGGATCATTGGACTTAGCATATTAACGACATGCATGACATCATGGTATAATCATTCCATAGCTTATTCATAATCACCATAAGTAGCAAGTAACTTATCCATAACATCATAAGTCTTAAGTCATTCATCAAGCATAACCATTATAAGCATAACATAGCATCTAAGGAGGCATTTCAAAACCCAAGACATGCGATACGTGTAAATAAAAGAATCCTTTGCCATGTCACCGCCACACACACACATGCTCTTGCCCCTCCTGCTGCTTCCCTTAGTAACCTCTTGCTTGATCTGCGGTACGAGGAAAATAAAACTATAAGTACATAGGCTTAATAAGACCCTTTCCTACTCACTAAAACCATGCGTCACTTAACATAAACATATAAAGCATTTGGCATAACAAAAATTCTGAACATGAAATATGAGCATAGTCTTGGCATAAATCATAAGCATATGAACAACTAATATAGCATGATTCTTAACATAAACATAAACCTAAAACATACTTAGTATGGAATAACTCTTAGCATACATGAGCATGAAACATACTTATCATGACATAATTCTTAACATACATGAGCATGAAACATACTTATCATGGCATAATTCTTAATATGGGCATAAGCACAGTCTTAACATAAGCATAAGCACAAAACATACTTACCCTGGCATGATGCATAACATGAATGGATGCATGAGTAAAATGCATTTACATAGGGATGCTTAATTTAAAATCATACTTTTAAATACTTAAACATAATCATAACATCATTGGGGTCCCCGGCTTGTACCACATACATACATCATAAGCATGCATCCCTAAGTAAATACGAGGTAGCGAGCCCCGACCTACTAGGGTAGGAACAGCTACGGTAGTTCTAAAAATTGGGGCGTTCTTAAGGTGCTCATCCCTGTTGGACAGCTGCGATAGTCCCAGAACCGTGGACAGCTTCGGTAGTCCAGAACCGAGGCGTTCTTAAGGTGTCTATCCCTTGGACCCTTACTTCGGTCCGGTATAAGCCCATTCATAAAGTAAAATAACTATGCATGTTTCATCATTCATACTTGACATATCTTAGAACATAAACATAATCTTGTTACATGAAGCATGACATAAACATGCTTGGCATTTCATCATTCATACTTATTTCATAACATCGTTATACCTTCATCATTCATACTTATCATTCATACTTATCATTCATACTTAAGGCATAACATCATCTTCATCCATCTTCCTTTATTCATAAAACATGACATACTTACATAATCATGCCTCCAGGCATAAACATTATCTTTGTTCATAAGCTTGCATGATCATGGTACATAAGATAAACGTGTATTTCATACATGATACATTTCATCTAGCATACATAATCCTAGTATCCATCATAGAGCATGCATGGGTAAGCTACATATAAACATGATGCATACTACTTAATTAGGTTCATGGCATTCATCATAAAACATGCATAGACCTTTATACACATACATCTATTATAAGCATTTAACCTTCTACATGCATCATTCTATTTATCATAACATACCCCTACATCAATCACATAGGTTCATGGTAAATATTCATGAGTAAATCATAATATAGAACCTATCATACAAGATCATGTTACATAACACATAAGCTAAGATTTTTGTAATATAAAGATCCTTACATCGTGCTTAACTATGTACTAACATCATGGTAACTTATAAACATGCATCCTTGAAACCTTAATCCAATCCAAGCCCTAGATAAGGGACTTGGCCGAAACCCTAAAGGACCATGGGTCCATGGAGAAATTCACATAGGTCATAATTAACATCCAATACACTACCTATTATGCCATAGAAAACCATTTGAGCCCTTGATTGGATTTAACCCTAAGTCCTAGGCCCAAACCATATGTTGGACGAAACCCTAGAAGGGTAATAAGCCCATAGAAAAATTCATATAAATCACCATTATTACCCATAAGATATCATAGGAACCATACTAATCATGCTTGAAAGGTTGGAGTTTACACCTATCCCTTTAACCTTGATGTGGCCGAAACCCTAGGGGGTTTTAGGGTGCTACAAAAACTTCCAAAATCATACTTTTATGCTTAACTTATCATGAATAAATATTAGGAAACATAATAGGGGTTTTCAATATGATTTTAACCTCAAAATCTTGCTTGGCCGAAACCCTCACAAGCCCTAACCATGGATTTCTCAACATAGCATGCCAATAAGAACTTAGATCATGAAAAACAACTTGGAAGCTATCATACCACAGGTGAGGGGGTCTTACCTTCCCTTATGTTGGATATAATCCTTGAATAGAAAGATAGAAAGAACCTTCTTGACTCTAAACTTCTCCTTAGCCCTTGTAGCCTAGTAGAGAGCCTTGAGTCTTCAAGATGGAGTCCTTGGTGAAATTTTTCCTAAGGGGAGAACCCTTGTGGGTTTCGGCTAGAGCAAGAAGGAAAGAGGAAGAAATGACTTTGGTGGAAGAAGAGAAGGGAAAATGTAACTCCCATACCACCTCTCTCATTGCCTTTATACCACATTAAGGAGGCCAAGTGAAGAGTCATGGTGTCTCTTCCCTTGATGACTCTTCCTTTTCCCTAAGCCTTAACCAAAATCCACTTCATCCTCTATTAGCACTCCCTTGCTAGGTGAATTGGTTAGTACATGCATGGTGGTACCATAGGTCCAAGGTTCAATCCTTGGTGCATGCACTTTGTTTTTATTTTTATTTTATTTTCATTTTATTTTTCCTTATTTCCGAAAATTCCCCTAAAATTCACCCATGATCTTGCTAATATTCCTAATTAAAATCCATTTATATTTATATTAAATTTTACCTAAAATCCACTAATAACCATGGTACTAGAAAAGCCCATTAGTACTTAGCTTCTCAATTTAAATGAGAAAATTATGGACAACTACCCTAAGGTTCGTACTAGTATCTCTAGGCTCCTTCAAAAACTATTTAGACATGATCAATATTTTAAAGAAAATATTGAAAAGATTTTCCGGGTCGTTACAATCCCTCATACCTCGTGAAAGTTCGTCCTCGAACTTAGAATAGCTCCGGGTACTTGCGTCTCATCTCGTCCTCGCGTTCCCAGGTAGCTTCCTTGAACCTTTGACGTTGCCATAGGACCTTGACTAAGGGTACCTCCTTGTTCCTTAGCTTCTTGACCTCCCGATCCAAGATCTGGATAGGTCGGCTTTCATAACTTAGGTCCTCCTGAACTTGTACTGTTTGTGGCTCGATAACTTGATCGATATTGGGAATACACTTCTTAAGCATTGACACGTGGAACACGTTATGAATAGCCGACATCTCTTGAGGCAGCTCTAGCTCATATGCCACCGTGCCAACTTTTTTCAGGATCAGGTACGGTCCCACATATCACGGACTCAGTTTTCCTCTCTTCCCAAATCTCGTCACCCCTTTCATAGAAGCCACTTTGAGGAACACTAAATCTCCAACAGTAAATTCCAGTGGTCTACGCCGGACATCTGCATAACTCTTCTGCCGGCTCTGAGCAGCTTCTATCCGTTGTCGAATGTCCTGTATAGCTCGAGTGGTGCTGTCGATGACATCCGTTGTGAGCCCCATCTCCTTCTTTTCACCACCTTCGTACCAACAGATCGGAGACCTACATCTCCTCCAGTACTTGATTCACTCGTTCAGTTTGCCCGTCAGTCTGAGGCAGTGCTGAATTGTAGTTTAGTGCCAAGGGACTTCTGGACACACTCCCAAAAATGTGAAGTAAACCGACCATCCCTATCTGAGATGATGGTCTTCGGAACTCCATGAAGTCTGATTATCTCCTTGGCATATAATTGGGCTAGTGCCATTAATACTCCATGATCCATGATATAATTATATGCATATATCTTAATGATATACTTACTTTAATTATGGGTAAGCCTAATAATAGTATGCTTCCAAAATATTAGTTCTCAACCTAAGTTATACCGTATGACTTATACTATTAATTATATCAGTATTAGTATCATGGAACTAATGCTATACGCTAACATAGGTGAGAGTGTTATAAGCTTATGTACATAAGCTATCAGATAATTTTCTACATGTGACTACATTATAGGTTATACATAATATCATAAATTATAGTTTTTTTATATACATTATAGATATAATACCTATAATTGCTTATGGGATAATATGCGTAGGTGATAACTTATAGGTTGGAAGGATACAGGTCAATCTGTATGTAGGCTCATATCAAGAGCCTATATAATCGGTAACCTAGTATTGTCATATTTATACTAATTCATATATTAGTACACACTCTCATATTATTATCATTTGCTTTATATAATATAATATAATTATATTACATGATTGGTAACTCATATAATGTATAGGTTATATAACATTACGTTAACACTAGGTTCACCTTAATTACTGACGTTATGATGGTACTCCATTCATACCATGTTTATGAACAAAGGTTTCTCTCTTTCTTTCTTTTTTTTCCCACAATTTATTATCAAATCTTATAAGTCTATATACAAAACTATCCGAACTCAGTGAACTAGATGGGCTGCCATCATGCCCATAATGAAAAATATTATAGCGGTGACTATCACCCCCTCGTTCATCTCCCCTTGGCCTGCCTCAGGATCTTCTACCGTCTCCATTGGATCCTCCTCTTCTATCTCGGGAACCTCCTCGGCCATTTCGGGACCCTCCTCAAGCATCCCGGGGTCTTCCTCAAACATCTCTCCCTCAGGCATCTCGGGGTCCTCCTCGATCATCTCCGGATCTTCCTCGATCATCTCGGGATCCTCCTCATACATCTCGGGATCCTCCTCGTACATCTCGGGAACCTCCTCATGCATCTCGGGATCCTCCTCGAACATCTCAGGATCCTCCTCATACATCTCGGGATCCTCCTCGTACATCTCGGGATCCTCCTCGAACATCTCGCGATCTTCAGAGTCCCCCAGATCCTCTGGAAACTCCTGCTGAAGAGGTTGCCTACATAGTTCCGTATATGAGATACGACATCCATGCTGCCCCCAGATCTGATAAGCAACCTCTCTCGCACGATTGGGCAATGAACGAAGCAGAGCTCCAATTCTATGGTCATCCATGATTGGAAACCCTTCCTGCTCGAGCTTCCAGAATAGCCGGTCCAGCTTCCCCATATTGCCCTGGATCCCAAGGACCGGACTATACTCCACCTCTTCTATTTGCTCCATCAACTCACGACTCTGCCCATGGTAACGACTCATGGTGCCGATCTCATGCAACATCTGGAATTGAAAAAAAAAGACACAGTCAGTACAAAACTGACAAAACCAGTACAACACTAGTTTTTTTTTCAATTCATAAATATATACAGAGAAAAGCACACAAGATAAAAATCAGTTTCCTTTACCTTAATAGTTACAATAAAATTTTTTTTTTCCTATCTCTACCCGCATATCCCATTTCTAAAGTATTTGCTTTCATAAAAAAAAATAAGGTGAAGTACCGTTCATATTCCATATCCTAGAGGTACTTGCTATCATAAAGTATCATTCATACTTGCATAGTCTAAAATCATAAAATATCCTAAAAGTGCTTACTATCATAAAATATGCAGAAAAGTACTTACTTGGAAGCGGCAGGAGAAAGGCTTGATGTGTGTGTAGTGAGATGGCAACTGCTCTGATACCAACCTGTAACGCCCGCCTTTTTCCCACACCTTAGGGTGTGGCGAGAAGGCGGCGTTACGCTAAACATACATGTACATATCAAACATCTGGATGCAGCGGAATAATTTTTTTCTTCTACACATGCTTTTAACCATGCAACTAATACATGAAACATCTACACATGCCTAAATTTGTCATTTATGAACCTAGGATCATTGGACTTAGCATATTAACGACATGCATGACATCATGGTATAATCATTCCATAGCTTATTCATAATCACCATAAGTAGCAAGTAACTTATCCATAACATCATAAGTCTTAAGTCATTCATCAAGTATAACCATTATAAGCATAGCATAGCATCTAAGGAGGCATTTCAAAACCCAAGACATGCAATACGTGTAAATAAAAGAATCCTTTGCCATGTCACCGCCACACACACACATGCTCTTGCCCCTCCTGCTGCTTCTCTTAATAACCTCTTGCTTGATCTGCGGTACGAGGAAAATAAAACTATAAGCACATGGGCTTAATAAGACCCTTTCCTACTCACTAAAACCATGCGTCACTTAACATAAACATATAAAGCATTTGGCATAACAAAAATTCTGAACATGAAACATGAGCATAGTCTTGGCATAAATCATAAGCATATGATCAACTAATATAGCATGATTCTTAACATAAACATAAACCTAAAACATACTTAGCATGACATAACTCTTAGCATACATGAGCATGAAACATACTTATCATGGCATAATTCTTAACATACATGAGCATGAAACATACTTATCATGGCATAATTCTTAATATGGGCATAAGCACAGTCTTAACATAAGCATAAGCACAAAACATACTTACCCTGGCATGATGCATAACATGAATGGATGCATGAGTAAAATGCATTTACATAGGGATGCTTAATTTAAAATCATACTTTTAAATACTTAAACATAATCATAACATCATTGGGGTCCCAGGCTTGTACCACATACATACATCATTAGCGCGCATCCCTAAGTAAATATAAGGTAGCGAGCCCCGACCTACTAGGGTAGGAACAGCTACGGTAGTTCCAAAAACCGGGGCGTTCTTAAGGTGCCCATCCCTATTGGACAGCTGCGGTAGTCCCAGAACCGTGGACAGCTTCGGTAGTCCAGAACCGAGGCGTTCTTAAGGTGCCCATCCCTTGGACCCTTACTTCGGTCCGGTACAAGCTCATTCATAAAGTAAAATAACTATGCATGCTTCATCATTCATACTTGACATATCTTAGAACATAAACATAATCTTGTTACGTGAAGCATGACATAAACATGCTTGGCATTTCATCATTCATACTTATTTCATAACATCGTTATGCCTTCATCATTCATAACATCGTTCTTAAGTTTGGTTCATTTTCGAAGGTTCTTTTCTCTTATTTTGATTAGATGATGAATTATTTATTTCTATTTGCATCGTGGGGTTTTTTGTTCAAGAGTGTAAAAATTGCCAACCAATGCACCAGAATAGATAATCTCTCTATTCCTTTTTATAACAACTCTGTCATTAAAAGAAATAGAATACCCATCCATAATTAATTTAGAAACGGAAATAAGGTTCTTTCTAAAAGATGGTACATAAAGCAATTTCTTAAAACCAAAATTTTATTCCTATCAAAAGATAAATAAATGTCTCCCACTGCAATAGACGCCACCTCCATAGAATTGCCCATGTAGACGGTAATATCTCCATCAGCTAGTCGTCTGGTTTCCTGGAACCCCTGCAAAGAATTGCAGACATGATCAGTGGCTCCCGTATCTACACACCAGGTACCGGTAGATAACACCGCTAAACATGTTTCAACAACTAAGCAAAAAGATATACCTTTATTTTTCTCCTGACGATGGGGACAGTCCACCTTCCAGTGTCCAGTCTACTTGCACGTGAAGCACTTGCCTTTCGGCTTCTTCACGCCAGCCTGAGGTCCCTGAGATCCAGCCACATTCTTTTTCACACTTTGTTTCTTCTTCTTCTTGCCTTTCGGCTTAAAAGTAGAAACTTTCTGAGCAACCAATGCATGAGCACTCTGACGAAAATGCCCCTCTGCCACCTGGAGTTCTGTTAGAAGATCCGCCAACGAATATGTCCGTTTGTTCATATTATAGTTTAAGTGAAACTACTCAAAACTCCTAGGTAGAAACTGGAGAATGATATCGACTTGGGTTTCCCTATCGATCTCCGCTCCAAGGACTTCCATCTCATTTAAATGAGTCATCATTTTGAGAACATGATCCCTCACAGGTGTTCCCTAAATCATGGTGGTTGTCATCAAGTTCCTCATTGCCTCTTGCCTAGCAGCCCAATTCTGATGTCCGAAGAGTTCCTTGAGATTGAACATTATGTCATAAGTAGTAGAAAAAGTCTGATGTTAATGTTGTAGCACATTTGACATAGAAGCTAAAATGTAACACCATGTCATCTCGTCTGCTTTTATCCACTTCCTATAATGTTCCTTCTCCTCTTCACCAGAATTCTCGCCAGACTTTTCAGGACAGATCTTGAATAGTACAAATTTGTACTCCTCGACAGTCAAGACAATGTCCAGGTTCCGTTTCTAATCAATATAGTTAGGTCCAGTAAGTTTATTTTCTTTCAATATTATAGCAAGTGGGTTGAAAGTCATATTGAAAATATCTTGAGAATCACAGTGATCAAAATATTAGATTTCAAAAAATTATTGATTCCTCAAACAATAAAATTTTAAAATCAACCAACACATCAAAACATCGAGAATATCGTATGCCACGATAGTATGGACGTATATGAATTCTACATTTGTAAGAGGAGGTTTTACCTATTAATTTTATTATCTTATCAACCTAACTTTTTGACAAATAAAATTAATAGTTGGTTCCTCTTCGGCCCTATAAATAATAGCAGTGACTCCGATGGGAAGGATACTAATATTTGCATCTAAGTGTTCACCATTACACGATACGTACTAAGGTAATTATCTAGGATTATGTCCCTTCTGATGGGGAAGATCACATGCTCCTAAATAACTTCCTATAACCATGTCTGACCTAGTGATCCGCAAAACAAACTCATCCGATATGGAGGAAGGTACTCAGAGCTAATGCGCAAGTTTATTCGCATCACATGTCAAATTTGTAATGGAGGCCATGGGATTCTTAGAATCCCTCTCCCACTTAATAATTTAGAATTGAGGAATTTTACCATGCAAGCACAACAAGCATACAAACAAAAAGCAATAAATAAGAAAAACTAATTTTTCCAACTATTATGGCTTTTGTCTTCAATATGCCTCCAGTCGTGTCACAACCTCGTCTCCTCCTCCAAGCACCATGCGCAAGCTTCATGAAGAGGATCTCCAAGCCGAGATAAAAAACTATTTTAATTTACATCCATCGATCCTATACTCCACGAAGGAGTGTACAATGAATCTAGATCGAAAGCAAACTAAAATGCGCGGCTAAACAATGTTGTATTTAATTACAAAAATTAAATACTATCTATGTAACGATCCGAAAAATTCTCTTAATATTTTATTAAAATATTAAGCATGTCTAGATGATTTTCCGAAGGACCTAGAGGTAATAATACAAACTTTGGCCTAGAAAATCCATGTTTTCCCATTTAAATCGGGAAAAAAAGGGCACTAATGGGCCTTATATGGGCTTGCTAGTACCATAATTATCGGTGGATTTTAGGTGAAAATTAGTATAAAGATAAATAGGATTTAATTAGACATATTAGCATGATTATGGGTAAGTATTAGTTTAATTTTCCTATTTAATTTGAGGAATTAGGTATTAATGGGCCTTAAATAGGCTCCAAAAATGGGTATTAATTGGGTAAAATTTATATAAATATAAAAGGATTTTAATTGGGAATATTGGCATAATTATGGGTGATTTTTGGAGAATTTTCGAAATAAAAGGGAAATTTTCGAAAATAAGAAAAAGGATTAAATAAAATAAAAATAAAGGTGCATGGGCCAAGGATTGAACCTTGAACCTCTTTTACAATAATGAATGCTTTAACCCACTCACCTAGCAAGGAATTCTTGTGAGGAAAGGAAGTGAATGGTGGTTAAATGGTAGAAGAAGATGAAGGGCCATGGAAAACTCTTCATTCACCACCTTAATGGTTGATTAATAAGGGGGTTTGGGAGTTTCATTCTTCATGCCATCAATTGCATTTGCTCCTCTCTTCCTTCTCCATTCTTGCCGAGCACACAAGGAGGAATTCTCCCTTGAGAAAACTCCACAAAAGGTCTCCTTCTCCAAGATCTAAGGTCTTCTCAAGGTTCTAAGGGCTAGGTGTGGTCAAGTCTTCTTTCTTCTTTCCATCCAAGGTCTAAAAATCAAGAAATATAAGGTAAGACTCCCTCATCTATGGTATAATAGTTATCTATGATTTCCATGATTTTTAGCATGATATATGGGTTAGTTTTTGGATGTGATGTTGAAAGGAAAGAAAAACCAAGGTCCTTAAGTTCAAGGGTTTCGGCCAGCATGTTTTAAAGGTCTAAAAATATGTTAAAAATCATGATAATGTTATTTAGTGTTCCCTTATGATGTTTAGAAGTTAAGTAAAACTTTTGGGAATTTTTAGAGTACTCTAGGACACCCTAGAGTTTCGGCCAACATGAAGGAAGCAAAGCCCAGAACTTTAAGTTCAAGGGTTTCGGCCAGCATGTTTTAAAGGTCTAAAAATATGTTAAAATCATTATAATGTTATTTAGTGTTCCCTTATGATGTTTAGAAGTTAATTAAAATTTTTGGGAATTTTTAGAGTACTCTAGGACACCCTAGAGTTTCGGCCAACATGAAGGAAGCAAAACCCAGAACTTTAAGTTCAAGGATTTCGGCCAGCATGTTTTAAAGGTCTAAAAATATGTTAAAAATTATGATAATGTTATTTAGTGTTCCCTTATGATGTTTAGAAGTTAAGTATAATTTTTGGGAATTTTTAGAGTACTCTAGGACACCCTAGAGTTTCGGCCAACATGAAGGAAGCAAAACCCAGAACTTTAAGTTCAAGGGTTTCGGACAGCATGTTTTAAAGGTCTAAAAATATGTTAAAAATCATGATAATGTTATTTAGTGTTCCCTTATGATTTTAGAAGTTAAGTAAAATTTTTGGTAATTTTTAGAGTGCTCTAGGACACCCTAGAGTTTCGGCCAACATGAAGGAAGCAAAACCCAGAACTTTAAGTTCAAGGGTTTCGGCCAGCATGTTTTAAAGGTCTAAAAATATGTTAAAAATCATGATAATGTTATTTAGTGTTCCCTTATAATGTTTAGAAGTTAAGTATAATTTTTGGGAATTTTTGGAGTATCCTAGAGACCCTATGAGTTTCGGCCAACAACAAGGAAAGGAAACCAAGAACCCTAGGTTTGTGGGTTTCGGCCACCATGATTTTGGGGTCTATAATTATGCCAAAAATCTTGATGATGTTGATTAATGTTCCCTTATGATGTGTAGTAAGTAAATATAATTTTTGGGAATTTTTGGGGTACCCTAGAGTACCCTAGGGTATAGGTGATTAGGAGGTATGCTTAAGTAAGGTGGAAGAATACCATGTTAACTAAACCTTTAGCTTATAAGTCATGAAATATATGTTAGGTCATAGAATGTTTAGACATGTGCCATGATTTAGGAATGATATGTATGTATGCCATGATGTATGAATGATATGTATGTATGTCATGTCTTATGAATGATATGAATGTATGCCATGCTTGTGTGTGTATGCCATGCTATATGAATGATGTGTACCTATGCCATGTCTAATAATGAAAATGATGAATGAAGGTTAAGTATGATGAATGAATTAATATGCTATGCATGATGATGCCTTTAAGGCATAATGATGATGAAAGAATGATGAATAAATGAATATGCCATGAATGATGATGAATGAAGAAGCATATGAAAGCATTTATTTTATTTTATGGGCTTGTACCGGACCTAAGTAGGGTCCACGGTTCTGGACTACCGATGATGTTGTCCACGGTTCAGGACTACCGATGATGCTGTCCTTACGGTTCGGGACTACCGATGAAGCTGTCCTTACCCTAGTAGGTCGAGATTAGCTACCTCGTATTTACTTAGGGATGCGCGCATATGATGAATGAATGTGGTACAAGCCAGGGCCCAATGAAAGTTATGATTATGTTAAAAGTATGTTTTCAAGACTAAGCATCCTTATATATATATATATATGCACGATTGCCACATGCATCCATTCATGTTATGCATTATGTTATGAAAAGTATGTTTACGAAAAGTATGTTATGAAGGTATGTTTATGCCATGATTTTATTTATGTTTATGCCATGATTTTATTTATGTTTATGCCATGATTGTATTTATGTTTATGCCATGATTTTATTTATGTTTATGCCATGATTTTATTTATGTTTATGCCATGATTGTATTTATGTTTATGCCATGATTTTATTTATGTTTATGCCATGATTTTATTTATGTTATGCCATGATTTTATTTATGTTTATGCCATGATTGTATTTAGGTTTATGCCATGATTTTATTTATGTTTATGCCATGATTTTATTTATGTTTATGCCATGATATTATTTATGTTATGCCATGATGTTATTTATGTTTATGCCATGATTTGATGATAGTTTAGAATGCCATGCTTTAATTATGTTTATGATAGTATAGGGTGCCATGATTTTATCTATGTTCATGTTAGTTTAGGATGCCATGATTTTATGCTAGTTTAGAATGTCATGCTTTAATTATGTGTATGCTAGGTTAGGATGCCATGAGTTTATTGATGTTTATGTTAGTTTAGGATGTCATGACTTAATTATGTTTGTGTTACGTTAGAATGCCATTATTTTGTTCATGCTCCTGTTAGTATGGGATGCCATGATTGTAATTAGATTTATGCCATGACTTTATTTATGTTTATGTCAAATATTATGTCATGCTATGAATGTTTACGATGTTTATGTTATGTCAAGTATTATGCCATACCCGAATGTTTATGGTTATGTTTATGCCATGCTATGAATGGGGTGAAGCTATGTCCATGACATGTCAAATGAATGCTAAGTGATGTTAAGGATGATGTTCTAAGTAAAGCGCTAAGTGTGCTAATGTTTCATATGTTTATGATTAAGTGACGAATGGTTTTCGTGAGTAGGAAAGAGTCTTACTAAGCCTGTGTGCTTATAGTTTTATTTTTCTTATACCGCAGATCATGCAAAGGAACAGTAAGGAAGCAGCAGGAGGGCATTGCAGAATGTGTGTGATAGTGACTTGGCCAAGAGACCATATGTTGCTTGTCTTATGATAGAATTTTACCTTTACTACTAAGTACTTGAATATGACTCTATGACATGATGCTAAAGTATGACTTGATGCTAAGTATGACATGATGCTAAAATATGACATGATGCTAAGTATGTTATGATGCAAAGTATAAGGTTAATATGCCAAGCTTCCATGTTATGATGCTAGGAATGGTAGTAAGTGCATGTAGGTGTAAGTTTGAAGTTTTCCGCTGCATTATGATGTCTACATGTCCTAAGTATGTTAGCGTAACGCCGCTTTATGATGGTCAAAAAAAAAAAAAAAGCGGGTGTTACAATCTAACCCCGTCAACCCCGAGGATTCAAATAAATATTACAACCATGCACACACAATCACATACAAACATATTAAGTCATAATAGTCAGATCTTAAGCCTGCTACCAAAGAGTTAGCCTACGTACATCCTACTATTATCCAGCATAAAATTATAAATGATAAGCGTATAAAAGTAACCAAATCCAAAACACACAAATCCGGAATCCCTTGGCTCTGATACCAATTGTTGGGGTTCGGTTGCGCATGAGAATCCTCTCCATGTCCCCGGATTAAAATTTCATTATTGAAACAAATCTGAATGGAGAACAATTTCTCAAACAACCGACTCATCATCGTACTAATTGATTCGAGTGACCACATGAACAAACTTATTGTTCAAGTCATCTAACTCGTCTAACCAATTAGCCGCGAAATAGACGATGAATGAAGCGCCGATTTTTGTGTTTATCATTGGGGTCCAAGATAATTATCAACATGAAATATAAACATATGATAATACAAGATGTAAAGGAACCAAAACAAGAAGTTATACCTCTCGTTTACCTCGCGATCTTCTATTGTATGACCCAACCTCTTCTTGGACGTCGAGTGGGCGACGATCTTCCAAGAAACAAAGTCACCAAGACCACCAAAAGTGAAGAGTTCTCTTCCTCCTTGTATGCGCCGGCCACCAAAAGAAGAACAACCCTCTTTATGTCGACCCTAAAGAAGAAGGGAAGAGGAAGAAGAAGAAGAGGATGAAGAAGAGAAAGAAAAGTTTCTTTCCCTTAATCCAAAGCCACCCGGTCTCTCCTTGGTTCCTTGCGCCGGCGCCGGATTCCCTCCTCCAAGTGCTTGCGCCGCCGGCCAAAAGGAAGATGATCTCTTCCTTTCCTTGACCTAGTGGCACGCCTAGAGAAAGGAGGAGAGTAGATGAGAGGAAGATGATGATAAGAAGAGAAGAAAACCTCTTCTTCTTGGCCACCCACTTCCTCTTGCTTGGCCGACACCCCTTGAACCCTAGGAGAGAGAAAATAATACAAGGCTTGGATGGCTCTAGGTCTTGGTTTCATGAGGTATATATAGGCTATAATAGGGACCAAGAGGAGGAGTTAGGTCTTGGCCACCTAATGGATTAAAGCCCGATCCATTAATAATGATCTAATCCACTAAAGGATCATCATTGAATTACCTTACTAACCCCCATATTTAAATATGGGCTCCACCTATTATGTATACAAAATCTCCCTGTGTTTAAGATACCGAATGCCCATTAATTAATTAAATTACTGACAATTTAATTAATTAATATCTAACTCCAAGAGTAGTACCACTTAATCTTATCATCATGTATGACCAAGTCCACCTGCAGGATTTCCATGGTGAACTTTATGAGCTCCTCAAGGGGACATCATCAACCTGACACATCAGGACACAGTTTCCTTCTATAATCAACGACACACCATATAAATAATATTATTTCCCAACTTACCGGGCCTATCAATTTAACAAATAAATCTCGCTCATTGGTAAATCATGAAATAGATATTAAGTATATGTGTCTGTTATTATATCGGGATTAAGAGCATGTACACCATAATATTTGAGGTCTGATTCAATTATATAGTCTGTATAAATTGAATCATCTCTATATCAGTCCTGCTCAATACACACAAAGTGTACTAGTGTAATTCTATGGTCAAGATAAACCAATACCAAATTACACTACAATCATGCCAATGGTTTGACCAAACCATCAGGTTGTGAGCCTCTACTTATACTCTACAAGGGACTGATAACATGATCTTCTGTGTGACACCACACACCATTTTATCTACAATGTAAAGTATTAGATAATAGCATGTATATATCAAATATATAAGGCAAATAATGATCATATGATTCTCATTCCAAAATGTAGATGTTCATATAAAAGTTAGGCTTTTAGTATACATCCTAACATCATTTTGGTGCCGAACGATAATATCAACCCAACAACACCAAAAAGAGGTCCATGCCCCCAATTATGTTGTCAATCTGAGAATCATATACCCAATTATGTTGTCATTCATAATTAATCATTAATTATGAATCGATCCTAAGTGGTATCTAGTAATATAGCATGACCCCCAATTGATCGAAAAATGATAATTTATCCCAGAACAATTCTAAACTCTTTAGTAGCTACAAAGGATACTGTATCTGTTCCTTTCACTCATCATATAGACACTTGGTTCAAGACATGGTCTATATGTTAGTCCATACTAGGCTGACTTTGTCATACCTAGCACAAGTAGTAGTTCCTTGTCCCATAGATTTGAATTACTCAAATATATGTCCAAGAAAATCATTCTCTTGACGTGTAATGCATTGTCTAAATACTTACGAGTAATAATTTTGATAAGAAGTCATAGGATATACGTTTCCTTATAAAAGGAGTCATGAACCTCTGTATGTTATTCAAACACCTTCGGACATCTCAACTTATACCCAATCATATTATACCCAACTATCTCAAATCTACATCTCCTAAAAGATGTCCTACTGAGATATCAAAGTATAAGTCTCTATAACCAAGATAACATAAATACCTCAAGTCTAAGGAAGCTTGCATTCAAGCTATAATGAGAATTTATGTGTGTGTGTGTGTATAATCACATGAATTCTCATAGCAGATCACATCCAATAATCTAGTTATCCTTAACCAGTATCCATATGATAACTCTCAACATCCCAATGTTTCTAACCAGTGAGGACCAACTTCTTGGATAAACCAAGGAGTATAACATATGTTAGTGTTACAGAATTGATGATCTCCAATCTCATCAATTCATCAACTAAGGTATATTTTAATACCTATATAATTACACATGAGATATACCCACTAATTATGATCCAATCATAATTTTTCTTATGTTATGCATTGTATTACGACCTTCATTAATTGAGTATAACATAATTTTTCTTATGTTATATATATATATATATATATATTATATATATATATATATAATATATATATATATATATATATATATATTTTTTTTTTATATATATATATATATATATATTGTTGGTGATGAAAGTATCACATTGAATCTTGTTTTGATATTGACAAAGTGTTCAATGTTAAGTATTATTGGTGATCTAACGTATTTCATTAAGTATGCAGGAAAGTCCTAGTTTACCTAGGCTCGGAATCTTGACCTGTAGGATTGAGCACGAAGTCCTGCCCGAGGGTTGGGCATGATGACCTGGTTCGAGGAATTGGGAATGAAGTCCTGGCCGAGAGCTGGGCACCAAAGACCTGACTGAGGGTTGGGCACGAAGACCTAATCTGGAAGATCGGGCAGAAGACTTTGTCGAGCGAAGACTACAGACAGAAGTAGAGGTGGGTCGAGGATCAGATGTCTAGAGATCCGGGAGTCTCAGAGGCCGAATAAAAGTCCAACCAGAGGAGCCAGTTGGCAAAAGGTAACTTCTCTAGAGTGGAGTAGGTGATGACACGTTCCCCGGAAAAGGGAACAGTAAGAGTAGGTTCGACCTAGGATTTCATTTGAAATCTAAAGTCAGAACCAAGACAGCTCTGGCTATTATTCATGCATATTTATCATATTATATTGTGTTCTTGGACTAACCCTGGTTACAGGTTGAAAGGAGTTGGCTGTTGCAATCCCAGGCACCTGAATGGTATTAGGTGCCCCAGAAGGGGTTCTTCCAGTAGTTGTGCCACATTAGCTCCCAGGCACCCATGAGCTCCCAGGCACCTCAGTAATCCTAGGAGCCCAAGAATGGAGATAAACATTGGCTAAGTCTACGGATAAAGATGCAGCTAAATGGGGTGACATGGAGGGCACCCCGTACCCTATCATGCGCCCGAGAACCAACTATAAAAGGGGCTTCACCCCTTTGCTTTCAAACATCAACTCAAGCACTCAAACATGCTATGACAAGCTTCCGTGCTGTAGTTTTCTACATTGATGACGTTCAAGATTGATGACACACCTCTCCAACAAGCTCAGTCTTTCTTCTTAAGTGTCGTCAGTATAAAGTTTTAAATTCTGTTTTGTACTTAAGTTCTTATACTTGTAAATCATTTTCCAAACTATAGAATTACTCAACGAAAATGGTCAAGGACCGTGGGCCTTGGAGTAGGAGTCGTTACAAACTTTGAACCAACTAAAACAAACTACGTTAGCCGTGTTTGAATTGTACATTCTCTGCTGTGTTTAAATATGTGTTTCCTAAAAATTTATGTTATCGATATTCACCCCCCCCCCTCTATTGGTTACAATGATCTCATATATATATATATATATATATATATATATATAATGCACACTCAAATAAGGAATTATATTTATCTAATAAATAATACAATATCTAAGGTGATTCCTTTAGGGCACTCTCCATCCAGTAGGGGAAGGGCTTTAGCAAGTTGTAGAGCAGAGTGAGTGGCTTACGCTAGAGGAAGGCTTTAGTAAGCTGTGGAGCAGAGTGAATGGGGAAGGGCTTTAGCAAGATATGGAGCAGAGTGAGTGCCCTCCACTGTGGGAAGGGTTTTAGCAAGCTATGGAGTAGAGTGCCTCTTGCTGAAGAGAGGGTTTGAACTGGAATAATGAAAGAAAGGAAAGAGAGGGAAGAAGAACAATATTTGACCTAGTGAAACCACTATCTTGACATCTCTTTTACTCATAATGCTCTTGTGTGTGTTAGCTGAATTGATCAAGAGAGCAGAAAAAAGGCTCATTGATGAGCCTTTTTTGGCCTTTTATAGAAATAAAACCCAACACCATGTGTGTAATCACTTATTTCAACCATATCTCTACAGTATGGGCTAAGGGCAGGTATGGGATGGTTGTCACCTCATATTTGAGACACTTTCTGATATATTGTTCTTTCACCATACAGAGGATGTTAGGATGTATACTAAAAGACTTGCTTTTAGTTTGAATACATTTACATTTTAAAGATAATTGCAAAATCACACAGTACATATTTATATTAGTATATGCACAACATGTCTCATACTTGGCATTGTAGATAACATGGTGCATGGTGTTACACAGAAGAACATGTTATTAAGTTCTATGCAGAAGTATAAAAAAGAGGCTCATAACCGAGATGGAGTTGGACAACCCATCGGGATGGTTGTAGTGCAATTAGGTGTGATTTGTCTTAACCATAGAATTGCACTAGTGCACATTGTGTGCAATGAGTAGGACCTAAAGAGAGGTCATCCAATTTTGTACTGACTTCATAAATTGGATTAGACCTCAGATTATATTATGGAGTACAATGTCTGAATCCCAAAATAATAACGGGCACATGTAGTTAATTAATTTTTTTTTTAAAGAAACAAAATTTTATTCCTGAAAAGGAAGATCTGTATTAGGAGGGGGGCCCAACCTGACCTTCTAATACAGAATTACAAAAGATTCATAAGGATTTACAAGTAATGCAAAAAGAAATCTTGAAAAACAGCTCTATATATCCTTTACAAAACCCCATCTAGTTTCTTTTAATTGCCTATCCTTTGAACAACATGGTTTTTGAGCTCCTGAAGAATAGTACAGCATTGAAAACTCAGACCTCATGCAAACGCTCTAAAGCTTCCAATAGCTCCAAAGCCTTTCTTCAAATCCTATTCTAAAAGCGCATTCCGAAAAATATCTCCAAAGAAAACCAAGCAATCACACCCGATGTTCACTTTAGGCAAGTGACCAGCCAATAACTGAATTGAGAAGTCTTTACCGTAGCCGTTACTATTGACTAGATAGATCTATGGTGGATCTATTCACCCTCTTAGGCTTTTTGGCAAAGCCTCAGCCATCAACGGATTTTAGACGTCTTTACCATAGCCGTTTGCTATGGACTAGATGAATCAAATGCGGTGGATTCATTCACCATCTTCTAAAAACCATTTGATATATCTGCAAAACATCACAGTAGTTTGGCCATCAAACTCCAAAAACCATTTTTCATCTTACATCAGCAACAGAGCCAAGCATGTAGTTAATTAATTATTACTTTGATTTACCAATGGGCGAGATCTATTCTGTTAAATCGATAGGCCCGGTAAGTTAGGTAATAATTTTATCTGCATGGTGTGCCATTGATTATGACAAAATCCATGTCCTGGTGAGTCAGGATGATGATGCCCCCTTGGTGAGCTCAAAAAGATCGTCATGTTAAATCTTGCAAGTGAACTATGGTCCGACATGATGAAAAGGTTGAGTGGTACTAATCAAGAATCAAGAGGATTATTAATTTAATTATCAATAAATTAAATTAATTATTGGGCATTCGATATCTTAAATACGTGGAGATGGATGACTCATAATATGTGGAGCCCATATGAAAATATGGGAGTTGGTTAGGAAGTTCAATGGGATCCTTTAGTGGAATGCATCTCCATTAATGGATCAGGTTTGGATCCATTAGCGGGCTAAAAACCAACTCCTCCTCATAATCCCTATCTTAGCCCTATAAATACCCCATAGGAGTCATGATACAAGGATAATGAATTAATCATCCAAAAATAACCAAAGTCTCTCTAAATTCTCTCCTCTCATCTTCTCTCTCCTAGGGCTCTTGTGGTCGGCGGCTAAGGCAAGCAAGAGGTGGAGATAAGAGGCAAGGAGAAGATAGAAAATTTGTTTTTCTTCATCTTCTAATCATCCTCTTTTCCTCTTCTTCCTTGGAGAGCTCGGCAGCAGGTTGGAAGAGAAGAGGTGGCTCGCCGGTGGTGCAATTTTGATTGCTTGGCGTCGGTGGCGATTGAGAGAAAGGAGAGTGGCGGTTTGGTTACTTCTTCATCATCTTTGCTCCTCTTCTCAACCCTTGGCCGACATTTCCATGGAGATGGAATAGAGATTGGCAGCTCGAGGAGAGAAAGAGAAGAGGTGGATCACCGACGGTCTACTCCTTGGTGAGGAGTTTGTCAGCGCAAGGAAGTGGGAGGAAGGAGTTAGGGCTAGGGTTTTTCGTTCTTCTTTCATTCTTTTTCTTGTTCTCCATCTTCTCTCGGTGGTGAGGCACACAAGAAAAGAATCACGTATCCCTTGGTGGCCGGCGGCAACCTCATTGGAGGTTAGGGCTCCGGCAGGTTCAAGGGAGAAAGAAGACAACCCTAGACCCTTTCCTAGGGTTTCGACCAGTCTAGGAAGGAGGATTAATTGGCACACCTTGGTGACTCTACGTCTTGGTAGATCGTCACCCACACGACGTCCAGGAGGGGAGGGTCATAAGGTAGAAGACTGCGAGGTAAACGGTGAGGTATAACTCTCCCGAGCACCGTTTTACATTTGTCATGTTAATTGCTTTGATTATTGTTTATCATTGCATGTGGATAATTAATTATCATAGATTAATTATTTGTTAATTAATTTGATAATTAATTTATGTCATGGACCCCAAATACAAACATAAAAACTGGCGATCCATTCATCGTCTTTTCGCGGTTAATTAATCCGGAAAGTTACGAGGCCTTAACCTTGGTTTCGGCTAAGTTGTGACTTGAATTATTTAACACGACGACGAGACAGTCATTTGAGAGATGGATCTCTATTTGGATTAATTTTTTTAATCCGTAAACATAGAGAAGTCTATCAGGTTCGACCCCGTGGTTGCCTTGGAAACCGCCAAGCCATACCTCCCCGACAGAGGATAGGCAGACACCCCCTCTACATATGTGGTATGGTGGCTATCCTCTATATATGGGACAACTTATGATAGAACATGGGCCCAGTAGGGGGGATGGGTGAATGTCAACGAAGTGGCATAGTGAGGGACTTGACAAATGTTCCTTTTACTGTTGACCTCCGATTCAGCTAACTGTTGTTGACCTCTGATTGAGTTTGCTACTACTACCTTCATATCCTCTATGTTATGCTTGGTTCCTCCTCGTAACTTGCTGTGAAAATGTTGTCAAGGACAACTAATGAGGATGAAAAGGCAAAGTTGCCAATGGGGCTGGATTTCAGGTGAGAGGCTTCGCAGGGGACTACTCTCATGCCCTGGTTGATGACATCCTTTGCTGGACTGCACATCTGACTCAAGGAAAGTTGGTGAAGTGATTCGACAAACTGGATGGAGGGACTAGAGTACAGGGAAGAGGGTCTGTGGAGAGCTGCTCTCGTGACTGGTGGATGATATCCTTCGGTGGATTGGACTTCAAGAGAGCCAGTGAAGTTGAATCAGTAGGATGACCAAAGGGATTGGAGTGCAAGGGAGAGGGTCTGTGGAGAACTACTCTCTTGGCTTGGCCGATGATGCCCCCTGGTGGACTAGACTTTAGGAGAGCCAGTGAAGGTGAATCGGTAGGATGACCGAAGGGACTAGAGTGCAAGGGAGAGTATATGCGGAGGACTGATCTCGTGACCTAACAAACGACATCCCTTGGTGGACTGGAATTTAGTAGAGCTAGTGAAGGTGAATCGATATGTTGGCCGAAAGGCAACGGAGAGGGTCTGTGGAGGATTGCTCTCGTGGCTTGGCTGACGGCATCCCCTAGTAGATTGCTAGTCAGAGAGATGTTAATAGAACTGATAAACAAAGTAATTAGATGGGAAAGACCCAAGAGAAGATATTCCCATGGGGATGTTCTCGCTATCCAAGGTGACGGGCAACCGATGTTCCCTAGCGGGGATGGTCCTGTGTCATCAGTCAACTATGGAAAGTGAGAGCTAAAAGAGGTTTACCAATGAAGGTACCTTGACTACCAGTATCCTTCGAGGATGTTCCCAATCCTGTATTTCTAACAATGTGCTAATGGGGTTGTTTCCAATCCTGTCACCTTTCAGAGTTCCTAAAGACTTAGTATTTTTAGGGATGAATTTAAAGGGGTTATTCTCAATCCGGACACCTTTCAGAGTCCATGAACACTTAGGGTGCGTTTGGTTGGGGGTTATCCTTCCAAACTTGTCACAAAAATCATGTTTGGTTTAGATAATCAGCGATTCCCAAGTAATGATCGATGCTCGACACGTCAGCAAAAGGGGCATGCAACTCGGAATCGGATAACCTTATGAAAGAAAGGTTTTTCTTGATTCCGGGGTTATGAAACTTATCTTTCTAAAATTATCCTCCAATATTTACCTTAGCAAAAGAGGCATTATTCACGGGCGACCACAAGCAATGACGACGGGCGACCACCGAGCCGGCGGCGGCGACCGCGGTCAGCATCGGCGATCGGCGGCGGGGACCGCGGCCGACGCCGTCGACCGCGGTCGGTGCCGGCGCCAGTGGCCGCGACACATAGTTTGACGAGCCCAAACTATGTGTCACGAATGTGGGCCTCAAATTTAAAATTTATAAATGAAATGAATGCTGGAAACCCTTTTACAATCAAAGATATGAAAATGTAATATAGGGGCCACAGGTCGTATTTTTCTCGGGGACTAGGTGATATAATTTGATTCACGCTTGGTTTATATGTCGTTTGTATTTTTGGGGTTTCAAATAAGTAAGTGGGATTTGGGGTTATAATCGAAAAGGAAATTGCAAAGGAGAAGTAAGAATCTTAAGCTAATGAACTAAACAAGAAGTTGGCGCTAAAGGGAAAACTCAACTAATGGAAACCTAATTAAGCACTTACCAATTTTTTTTTTGGGAAACTATTTTCTGATTTCAAACACAAAGAAACTGCTATGCAATGAAGTAAAAGCAGTTATGGAATTTTCGAAAACAAACTAGCTTGACACAAGGAAACACATGCAAAATTCAGAAATTGAACAAGTATCAATTAAAAACTTGGCAAGCTGATCGAATGCAATTTAGCAAGCAACTATCACTGAAGTATTTGGTAGGAATGGATGAAGAATTTCAGATCAAACAATTCACTTTAGATACAAACCGAAAACTCAAAATGCATGTGCAGAAGTGTAAGGAAGTCAGAAATTCAGCATCTAACTTGAACTCAAAATAAGCAACTGATATGAAATCGATTTACCATTCTAAGGATCAACAAGTCTAGGGTAGAACTCGCATACAATTGACACAAAACCTGATGGCAATTTGACTGAAAGGGCAGGAAGAAAACTGAAGTTGCAGAATTTCTGAAATCTGGATGCCGAAATGAAAATCAGACTTTCGAAAATGTGATGCTTGATGAGCTAAAACATGGACTGAATTGTAGAAAATCAAACCCTAATTCTATGTCAACTAAGCAAACATAGATAGGACTCAAAGGCAAGAATTAACACATTGATGAATGCAGAGACAATTCGGTAAACATCCAGCTCTGATGCAATTCAGAAATCTGCAGAAGGTTCAGAGCTAGAATGGCACGCAAGCTTGTATTTGGCACGCAAGAAATGGAGTTTATACTCAGAAATTTAAACCGGAAACAAACTGAGATGAAATCTAACTACTTACTAACAATTGACTTAACTAACTAGACTGAAAAGTTAAAACAAACTATAGCAGAAACACATTGATAAATGCTGAAATAAAATGGCACGCAAGAAGTGAATTTGGCACGCTAGCAAATGAAACTAAAATAAACTGAAATTTGATCTAGTTGATCACTAAACAAGTTCCTATATACTCTACTTGCGGAATTAGAGCTAAACTACAGCTAAGAACTTGAAATTGTAACTTTCAGTAGCTGAACACGAAACTCAGAACAGAACAGTGCAGAAAATTAAAATTACAGCTAAACTGAAATTAAACTAAGGAAAACTACTCCTCGATCCCTTCTTCAGCTCAGGTACTCCTTGGTTGTCAAGCAAGGGAGAGCATCGGACCCGCAAAATCAGCAAATCGTGGGGAAAACTCCATCTGCGATTGAATCAAGTTCAGATTGCATCATTTCTGAAATTTCCACTCGGAATCTTCATTTCGGCTGCGTCGGTGTGCGAAGATGAATGGATGATGATCTAAACTCTCTAGGGAACCCCTCTAGATAGCTCAGTTGGAATGAAATCGAGCACAGCCGATCCAAAGATGCCAAGTGACCAGAACTGCGGAAACCTCTCAACAGCACTGTATATTGAGCAAATCTGATCCGGAACTCCACTGATGGCTTCCTCGACGACCTAGCACTAGCTCTGAATCAAGAATCGAGTGATCACGCCTTCGGATGAAGAGAAAAACTCAAGAACACGAAGAACACACGGAAGGAAGACACTGTAGCGGCGAAGACGCGATAGGGAAGAGCTGCGAAAAAATTTCCTTAAGTAATTAAGCATGGACGGTCCAGATTGATTTGCTTCAATCCAATGGCTGATCTTGGTCTGATTTGAGCCAAACTTTTATGATGATGATCTGGGGTCAGGATCTGCCTTGTGGTAGCTCGGATCCTCCAGATATGCAACGGATGGTCCAGATCAACTCTATCTGTGATTGGACGCTCTAGAGCCCTCCAAGCTTGATCCAACGGTTGATTGAGCTCTGATTGTGATGAAACCTTCAGATCTTGATCAGGGTGCTTGATCAACCCTAGCCCTAGCTCGGATGGCTTCAGATCATCCCGGATGGATCAGATCTAGCCGCTTTCGAATCGAACGGCCCAGATTTAATCGTAATCTTGATAATCTGATCCGGGTCACTTCTGACTCGAGTTTGACCGAATATGCCCTAGATCCTTGAACCTTGATGCCTACAAAAATAGATCAAGAATTTAGTGGTCAAAATAATCCAAAAATTTGCATATTTGCAATTAAGTCCAAAATAAAGGTAGGTTCTAAAACCTAGGGCAATTTCACAATTTTGACAATAAAAACATAGATCATACATGGATTTTAGCAGCTCAAATAATCAATAAAATAGTATTTATCAACTCCCCCACACTTGAGCTTGAGCGTCTCGCGAAAACACTAAGTATGTATCCCCTAGATTTACTTAAGCATAATTAGAAACAAATGAAAAGAAATTACCTAGGTTTGTCAATTCTCATAAATCTAAGCTCTATGGATTAGTATCTTGTCCTTAAATCAACAACTTAGCCTTTTCATCCATCATGAGTCATTGAGATGAATCTAACTCATAGCCTTTCAAGGAAAATTTTTGGTGGCTCTCTTCTTAAGTTCTAACTTGATGATGGAAGTGGAGCTCACTCAAACACACATGCTTCTTGCACTACCATAAGCTTGCTTATTATCTACTCTCCACCATTAATCATGAATAGGATCAACATCTATAAAAACATAGACAATGGTAAGGAGTGAAATAAAAGCTAAGGACATGGAAAAATTGGTAAAGTGGAAGACTTGAGTGCTTGAGGATGTTTCCAATGCTCTTTGCTTTCCATACAGTCCTCTAATGATCTCAAAAGTGTTGTGAAGTCAAACTTGAGTAATTGCCTTTTATTTGGATGAAAAACCTTGCCTTGACCTCTTGTGCCAATTTTTGTCTATTCGTGCCAACTTTGCTTCCCCTTTCTCATTCTTCTTTCTCTTCTTTCTTTTCGGCTCAGATTTGTATCAAAGAACATGAGATATCAAGTAAAATAGATACTCAATATAAAATTATCACTCAACAACCCTTGTAGCTAACTCTTGATACATTCCCTTTACAAGTTGGCACACTTTCTTCATTTGTTCTCTTTTTTTTTTACTTTCTTTATCATGGTCTGCTACTGATTTCATTTCTGCTTCCTTTTCCTCTAGTCGAGTCAAAAAGATAGTGGAACAAAGATGTAATTCGGATGAGAAGCATTCCACTAAACTCATGAGGCCCAAAACTCCTTTGTGTACCCCTTTTGTTTCTTTCTCTTTTCTTTCTTTTTTCTTCTGATTTTTTTTTCTGTTCTTTTTTTTTTCAATCTTCAATTTGAGCACATCAGAGTCAAGAATCTGATTTCTCCCCAGCAGCTACACAATTTATCCTAGCATCAAGTAGTAGTGGAGAATGCAATTGCTTCACTTGATACCATGACACTACAAAATTTCCTGTTTTGATCTATCAATCTAGCAGCCACATTCCTTCCAATTCTGATCAGCAAAGGATACACTCATCACTCTTGTGATACATTCATATCTTCTATGCCTTGATTCCCAGCCTCAAAAACTCAATTTGGTTGCAAGTTGGTACAATTTTGCCTTGATGGCTGAAACTTGTGAGTTTGCTTTTAACATTTCTGAATCTAAATCAGTTTCTCACTGTGTATTTCGAGTTTCAGTCCCATGGCATCCATTTCCATTCTTTGATTCCTTCAAGCACTTAGCATCAAGTAGTACTTGCTTCAAATGACAGTGGAAACTTCAAGTGTTCCACTCAAATGCAATTCTGCTCATGAATCGAATTTCAGCCAAGCCACTTTCTTCATTTGCTATTCTCTTCAGCAGTTTCTCGGCTGTTACAATTTCATCAGCTCTTCAATTCAGATGGTCTTCAGCATGGAGATCAGATTCCAACACTCGGCAGCTACATTTGGTCTTCAAGTTAACCAATTTCTGCACATTTTAACTTGGCACAGATTTCTTCCTTTGTTTTCTCAGCTTCACCTTGGCACAGAATTCTGCAATCTTTTGATTTTCTCAGCCTTTGCTCAATCTTCCTCTCAGTCTTAATTCAGATTAGGTTCAACTGCTTCAAATTCTGATTTTTCAGCTTCTTTTTAACTTTCTCAGCCCTTGCCGTGCTCCAAGAACAGCAGATTTAGTCTACTCGAAAATTCTGCCCACTTCTTTTCAATTTCAGCTACTTCATTTCAATTCTGCTCCACTTCCATCTCTAGCAGCCATTTGTTCTTCTTCGATCCGAAATTGAATGTGCACCTTCAACTTCAGATACATTTTGCAATCCAAGCTAGCAGATTTTTACTTTCTTTCCTTGGCACAAACTTCTCTTTTCTGACTTTTCTTTCAATTGAGTGTGCCATCTTTTTGCTCTTTTTTTTTTAATGCTGTTCAACTTCATCCATGCCTTGCTGAATTAGGAAGCCTGAATTAGCTCGAAGTTGGTACATAACTGCCTCCTGATTCCCAAAATCGAAATTGTTTGTTTCTCCTTGAATGCTTTGCTCAATTTCATCTCTTGACCACTACTTTCCACTTGGGTCAGAAATTTTTTCGAAAGTTGCAGATTTTCTCTTTGCTTGCCACTTAAATCTTCAAAATATAGTAAGGAAACTCAATCTCCAATTGCTTCCATCTCTCTAGCTCATTCTTGGCACCAAACTTCACTCACTTAGCACATGAAATTTTTTTTCTTTTCGAGTTGAGATACATCCTTGATAAAAATTTGCTCCCAAATCACCAATCACTCTCCCCCACACTTAAATCTTTGTCCGTCTCGGGCAAAATAGCATCAAGAAAATATCCCAAGCAAACAAATCCATAGAAAAAAAATTAGGGTTAAGATTAGCAATAAGGAAAGGTAAATAGAATAGAATAGACAAATTATGTGTAAAGGTGAATAAAATGATTAGTCCCTATAGATGTGATCCAACCATTGAAATATGATTTTGAAAGAACCTAAGCAAGTTCTAGAATACAATAACATATGTGTCACAAAATAAGGCTAATCTCACTAGGTAAAAATAATCCATCTCAATCATCAATAAGATCTAAGGAAAAATAGTACTCAAGCATCCAAGAATTCATCCATGAGCTCAAACCCTAAGTTTTGACAACCAAATTTAATTATTTTCCAAAAGATTCTAAAATGCTATAAGTAACCTAGAGGGATACATTTATTCTAGTCATGTAAGAAAAAGTGCAAAACTATATTACAAGGACATGGTATTTACAATGATTTTATTCATGTCATTGTTTCCTAAAAATTTATTATTAACTACTTACTTCAAAAAGAAAAAATTTATTCCTAGCAACATGAAAATGATATGTACAATGAAATGTAAATGTAGAGAAAGTGAACCCCCCTTAGTTGGGTAGATAGCGTCCTCAATGTATACATCCTCCACCTCTAGCTCCTTTAGTTCTTCAAAATACCTCTTGAGCCGGTGGCCATTAACTTTCCACACAAATCCATTAGCTTCGTCCCTAATTTCAAAAACTCCATAGGGAAAAATGTCAGTTATAATGAATGGACCTTCCCACCTTGATCTCAACTTACCTCTTATCAATTTTAGCCTTGACTTGTATAATAGCACTTTGTCACCAATTTGAAATTCTTTGTTCACAATGTGCTTGTCATGAAAGTTCTTAGTCTTCTCCTTGTAGATCCTTGAATTCTCAAAAGCTTCCAACCGGACTTCTTCAAGTTCTTGAAGTTGCAACTTCCTTTCTTCTCCCACCTTAGTAGCATCAAAATTGCAAGCTTTTACCGCCCAATACGCCTTATGCTCAACCTCCACAGGTAAGTGGCATGATTTCCCATACACAAGTCTATAAGGTGACATTCCAATGGGTGTCTTGTAAGCAGTGCGATATGCCCATAGTGCATCTTCAAGCCTTTTGCTCCAATCCTTCCTATTAGGTCCCACGGTCCTTTCTAAAATTGATTTGACTTCTCTATTCGACACCTCGGCTTGTCCATTTGTTTGGGGGTGATAAGCAGTAGAAACCTTATGTACAACCCCGTACTTATTAAGAAGAGCTTTCATGTGCTTATTGCAAAAATGGGATCCTTGGTCACTTATGATTGCTCTTGGAATTCCAAACCTGCAAAAAATGTGTGACCTGACAAAACTAACAACAACAGATGAATCATCAGTCCTGGTGGGAATGACCTCCACCCATTTTGAAACATAATCAACAGCTAAAAGAATATACAAGAATCTGAAAGAAGCAGGAAATGGTCCCATAAAATCTATACCCCACACATCAAATATCTCACAAAATAAAATAGCTTGCTGAGGCATTTCATTTCTAGCACTTATGTATCCTGTTCTTTGACATCTATCACAACATTTACAAAACCTATATGAATCTCTAAACAGGGTGGGCCAGTACAATCCACATTCTAAAATTTTTCTAGCAGTTCTCTGTGGTCCAAAATGCCCACCACATGCTGAAGAATGACAAAAAGTGAGTACAGAATGAAACTCATGATTTGGTACACATCTCCTAATGATTTGATCACTACAAAATTTCCACAAGTAAGGATCATCCCACACATAATATTTTGCATCACTTTTAAACTTATCCTTTTGAGCTTTCGAAAAGTGTGTAGGAAAAACATGAGCTACAAGAAAATTCACTAAGTCTGCATACCAAGGTGACTCACCATGCAGCTGAAAAAGCTGCTCGTCTCTGAAATCATCATCTATGGCCGTGGGATCTCCATCTCCCTCCAATCTGCTCAAGTGGTCTGCTACCAAATTTTCCTTGCCACTCCTGTCCCGTATCTCCAAGTCAAACTCCTGTAGTAGTAGCATCCATCTAATAAGTCTAGGCTTCGCATCTGGCTTCTTCAGGAGGTACTTCAGTGCTGCATGATCAGAAAACACAACAAATGAGAACACAATAAATATGATCTGAATCTATCTAAAGCAAAAACTATGGAAAGAAGCTCCTTTTCAGTCATGGTGTAATTGGCTTGGGCGGCATCTAGGGTTTTGGAGGCATAGGAAATGACATGTGGTGCTCCATCTACCCTCTGTGCTAAAACAACTCCCACTGCAAAATTAGAAGCATCACACATTAATTCAAAAGGTAAAGACCAGTCAGGTGATGTAATAATAGGAGCTGAGGTAAGAGCCTCCCTGAGTCTATGAAAAGCTTCCTTGCATTTTTCATCAAAATGGAACTTAACATCTTTCTGCAGAAGTCGTGTCAAGGGCCGAGCAATCAAGCTAAAGTCTCTAATAAATCTGCGGTAAAATCCTGTATGTCCAAGAAAAGCTCGAATATCCCGTACGCATACGGGGTAAGATAAAGAAGAAATAACACTGATTTTTGCAGGATCTACCTCAATACCTTTCCGAGAGACTATGTGTCCAAGTACTATCCCATGCTCTACCATAAAGTGGCATTTCTCAAAATTCAAAACAAGGTTAGTTTCAATGCAACGGTGTAAAACCCTAGACAAGTTATTCAAACATGAATCAAAAGACGTGCCATAAACTGAAAAATCATCCATGAATACCTCCATGCAGTCCTCTAGCAACTCACCAAATATACTCACCATGCATCTCTGAAAGGTACCGGGTGCGTTGCAGAGTCCGAAGGGCATACGTCTATAGGCAAATGTGCCAAAGGGACAAGTGAAGGTGGTCTTCTCCTGGTCCTCTGGATCTATGCAAATCTGAAAATAGCCTGAAAATCCATCCAAGAAATAGTAGTGTGACTTCCCTGCCAGTCTCTCAAGCATCTGATCAATGAATGGTAGAGGGAAGTGATCTTTCCTTGTGACCTTGTTGAGCTTCCTGTAATCAATGCAGACTCTCCAGGAATTCTTAACTCTGGTGGGCACTAGCTCATTGCTTTCATCTACCACCACGGTCACTCCAGATTTCTTAGGCACCACGTGAATAGGGCTAACCCACTGACTGTCAGAAATAGGGTAAATGATACCTGCCTGTAGAAGTCTAGTCACCTCTTTCTTTACAACATCCAAAATAAGTGGGTTGAGTCTCCTTTGTGGCTGTCTCACTGGTTTGACATTATCTTCCAAAAATATCCTGTGCATGCAGATAGCTGGGCTGATACCTGGTACATCTGATAAAGTCCACCCAATTGCCTTTTTGTAGTGCCTCAGGACTTGCAGTAATTTTTCTTCTTGTTCTGACTCCAAATGTTGTGCAATAATAACAGGAAAAGTCTGCTCCTCTCCTAGATATGCGTACTTCAAATGACCTGGTAATGGCTTCAATTCACTCTGGTCCTCTTCAGTAGAAATAAGTGGTCCCTGGGGCTTAGTGCAATCCCCTACACTCTGAATATCAAGAAAAATAGGTGATCCTTGGGGCTCTGTGCAATCCCCTACACCTAAAAAAATATCTCCAGCTGGTAATGTGTCTGAAATGTCTTCTGAAAATCTCAGTATCAGCAGTCAGTACTCTCTCAGCCTCCTCTGAATCAGTAGCTCCTCCAGAAAATCCTCTAGAAATCCCTCAGCCTCTAACTCAGTCTGCGCCAGCTCCTCTAGAATATCCATGCTCATGATAGAGTGGTCCTCTCTCGGATGCTTCATAGCATCAAAAAGGCTGAACTGTACAACTGTGTCTCCAATCTCCATAGAAAGCGTCCCGGCATATACATCAATCTTTGTTCTGGCCGTCTTCAGAAACGGTCTGCCTAAGATCAGTGGAGAACGGTGTGCCAAGTAATCTCCCTCCATATCCAAAATATAGAAATCAACAGGAAATATCAGCTCCTTTACCTTCACCAAGACATCTTCAATCATACCTGCTGGGTGGGTCTGACTCCTATCTGCTAGCTGTATTACCACCCCAGTGGGCTGTAAAGGGCCTATGCCAAGCATCTGAAATACTGACCTGGGCATCACATTTATGGAAGCTCCTAAATCTAACATAGCATCGTGGAATATGGTGCTCCCTATCTCACAAGAAACAGTGAATACCGCTGGATCTTCACACTTCTGAGGAATAGTGTGGATAAGTGCTGAGATGTTCTTCCCAAAGCTGACCAACTCATTTTCCTTGAGTTTCTTTTTATGAATACAAAGATCCTTCAGAAACTTAGCATACTTGGGAATCTGCTTGATCATGGTCAACAAAGGTACATTGATCTCCACCTTGCTAAATAATTCCACTAACTCATTGAATTCCTTGGCTTTCTCTTCCTCCCCTTGCTTTTTGGCATGTGTTCTCTGCTGTGGAAAGGGTAAAGGACCCTAAAATCATCAATTTTGGCCGGAGATGGAGATGTAGATGCTGAATTCTGCTGTGCTGTCCCCTGCGAAGTGGCTGCTGTAAAATCGGCCTCGGCACTGTTTTCTTCCCCGTTTGCCACCAAATTTGGAGGGTTGCTTGAGGAATGAGTTAGGAACGGGCTAGGGGTGGAATCAGCTGAATTTGAACTCATTTCATTGCTGTTTTGGGCCGGAATTGTAGAAGATGTCCGGTCTCCTGAAAATTCTGCTCTTGGACTCTTCGGAGATGTTGTAACCTTCCCACTTCTCAAAGTTATAGCACTCACATTCCCTTTCGGATTAGGAACAGTTTGGGAAGGAAGTTGACTTGATCCTTGGGCTTGATTTTGGTTAATTCCACTAGCCAATTGCCCTATTTGCCTCTCAACATTTTGATTGTGTTGTTGTTGTTGTTGTTGCCAAGCTTGTTGTTGTTGTTGTGTTTGTACAACTTGTTGTAGCATCTCCATCACTTGTTGATGCTGAAAATCTCCTCCACTTGAGCTCCCATAACCTCCTTGGTTAACATAGCTCCTTGTCTGACCTTGAAAGGATGAAGAAGAAGGCTGAAATTTTGATTGCTGATTTTGTTGAAAACTTGAATTTTGGGGCTGATAAGAGGGCTGATTAAATTGATGAGATGCTTGAAAACCTTGCTGGGAGTTGTAGGGATGAAAGTTCTGATTTTGAGGTGGAAAATTAGGTGGTGAGGGCTGAAAACTCTGATTTTGAAACCCTTGACCGTAGGGCTGAAAATGCTGATTCATGGGCTGTGATGGCTGAAAAATTGGTTGATTTGGAGCTTGGAAAGCTGGGAATGACTGAAAGCCCTGCTGCCCTTGATAAGGTTGCTAGAATTGAGGTTCAAATGCCTGGAATTGTTGCTGAAATTGTTGGGAATTAGGCTGAAACGAAGGCTGAAAACTTTGGTGTGTTTGCTGAAAAGTTGGCTGATTGTTTTGAGCTTGTTGGGGCTGCTGGAAATTCGATTGGGGCTGCTGTGAGGGTTGATTTTGAGGCTCTTGTTGGTAGAAAGCATTCCCATACCTCAAGTTAGGATGATTCCTCCAACCGGGGTTATAGGTAGAGGAATATGGATTGTTTCTTGCTGGAAATTGTCCTCTCACTAATGCAGCTACTGTCTCGTCCTGATGGAGAGTGGGGCACGAATCTGAGGTGTGCTCTAGGCTAGAGCAAATGCTACACACACTTATCACTTGACTAGAGGGTGGAGGTACTGAAGGAGTCGAACTAAGTCTTTCCATTTTTAATTCCATTTGCTTAAAAGCTGAGGTGAGCTCCATCAATGCATTCTTAACCTCCTTCTGATCAGTAGGAACTCCCTGAATTTCACCCACTCCTCTGGTAGTCAAGGCTCTGCCTCCAAATTATTGGGAATTCTCAGCCATATTAGAAATTAACTCCCTAGCTTGCATTGGTGACTTGTTCACTAGGGCCCCTCCGGCTGCAGCATCTATCAGGACTCTATCCATTTGCAGCAGTCCCTTATAAAAATATTGAATCAATAATTGCTCACTGATTTGATGCTGGGGGCAACTTGAACACAACTTGTTAAATCTTTCCCAGTAATCATATAGTGTTTCGCCCACCACTTGCTGAATCCCACAGATACTTTTTCTGATTATAGCTGTGGGGGAAGTTGGGAAATACTTCTCCAAAAATGCCTTCTTCATAGCGATCCAACTAGACACATGTCCTGTAGGCAGATAATAGAACCAGTCTTTGGCTGCTCCTGTCAATGTGAAGGGAAAAGCTCTCAGCTTGATGTCTTCTTCAGAAATGCCCTGAGGCTTCATAGTAGAGCACACCACATGGAATTCGTGCAAGTGTCTGTTTGATCCTCCCCAGATAAACCCTGAAACTTTGGCAACAAATTAATAAGTCCAAATCTTAACTCAAAACTTTCCCCCAGCTCTGGATAAGCTATGCTGGAGTACTGAAATGCAGCATCCGGTGCTGCGAGCTCCTTCATGGTTCTCTGGTTGTCTGCCATGTCAATGTCTGAGTGAGTGGAGATAGTCTGAATAGGAGGGATATCTGTAGTCTTAGAAAGAATGGCCTGGCTCCTCCTGACTCTGAAAGTCCTCTCAATCTCAGGATCGAAATCTTCTAATTCAGCACCTAAAGACCTGGTCATAAAAACAAAATAAATCGCAGTAAAAGTAGATAAACAGATAAAATCAAATCCAAAGATATAGCAATAAGCACAAAAGTAAGTCAAGAATGATATGAAATAAGTGCACAAGCAAAAATCAAACAAATCAACTAGTTGCTTCCCCGGCAACGGCGCCAAAAATTTGATAAGCCCAAACTATGTGTCACGAATATGGGCTTCAAATTTAGAATTTATAAATGAATGCTGGAAACCCTTTTACAAGCAAAAGTATAAAAATGTAGCAAAGGGGCCACAGGTCGTATTTTTCTCGGGGCTAGTTGTCGTGCTTGATTCAAACTTGTAGTTATGTGTCGTTTTTTGGGGTTTCAAATAAGTAATGGGATTTTGGTTTTTAATTGAAAATGAAAATGGAATGAAAATGAAAGAAAGTGAGCAATAGAACTAAACAAAGAGATGGCACTAAAAGCTCAATTAATGGAAACCTAAGTAAGCACTTACCAAGTTTTTTTTCTTTATGGAAAATCGTTTTCTGATTTCAAACTCCAAAGGATATGCTATGCAATGAGGTAAAAGCAGTGATGGTGGTTTCGGAAACAAGCAAGCTTGATACAACTACTAGCATGCGAAATGTAGAACTAAAACAAACAACTCACTAAACTAGCTAAAGAGTTTTTTTTGGAAACCAACCATTGCCAATAAAATTCAGAAATGAGTGATTGTAAACTTATTGATTCAAACACAATCACATGCCACAGAAACTAGCTAAATTCGGATGCAAGAAGGGCTAAGGCAAGTGGCACGCAAGGGACAATTCCTTGTGCCAAAAACCAATTCAAATCAAGAAATGAGTGATCTTTCAACTCGACTTTTTAAAACTAATTGGTTCGTTTGTGAAACAAAGGTTTGAGGAAAAACTAAGCAAGATTCTGAACAGGAATTCGAACTGAAACCAGAGCTAACAAAGCAAAAGAAATCAGAAGCTGGGATATGCAGTAATTCAAATTCGATTTTCAGAATTCAGCTCTAGCTAAACTAAAAACCTGGAATGAATTGCAAGAAATCGAAATTAAGCTCTAAGTTAACTAAGGAAACCTATATCTGACTAAAATGCAGGAATTAATGAAGAAAACCAGTCCTAAAGTAATTCACTTAAGACACAACCGAAAGCTAACTTGAGTATTCAGAAATTTCAGAAATTAATAGCAGCATTGGAATAGATTAACTAGTTGGATGCAAAACTAATGGAACAACTACTAACACTACTTGAAACTAGATTAAGGAGTAATGAACCTAGTGATTTCTGAGTTTGGCCGACAGTTCAATTACAAATAGCAGCATAAACAGATTGAAAATTCAGAATTACTTGGCACGCTAGCAACACAATTGGCATGCAACTAATGGAAACTAAATTGAACTAAAATTTAACTAAGTTGATCACTAAACAAGTTCCGATATACTCTACTTGCGGAATTAGAGCTAAACTACAGCTAAGAACTTGAAATTGTAACTTTCAGTAGCTGAACACGAAACTCAGAACAGAACAGTGCAGAAGATGAAAATTACAGCGAAACTGAAATTAAACTAAGGAAAACTACTCCTCGATCCCTTCTTCAGCTCAGGTACTCCTTGGTTGTCAAGCAAGGGAGAGCATCGGACCCGCAAACTCAGCAAATCGTGGGGAAAACTCCATCTGCGATTTAATCAAGTTCAGATTGCATCATTTCTGAAATTTCCACTCGGAATCTTCATTTCGGCTGCGTCGGTGTGCGAAGATGAATGGATGATGATCTAAACTCTCTAGGGAACCCCTCTAGATAGCTCAGTTGGAATGAAATTGAGCACAACCGATCCAAAGATGCCAAGTGACCAGAACTGCGGAAACCTCTCAACAGCACTGTATATTGAGCAAATCTGATCCGGAAACTCCACTGATGGCTTCCTCGACGACCTAGCACTAGCTCTAAATCAAGAATCGAGTGATCACGCCTTCGGATGAAGAGAAAAACTCAAGAACACGAAGAACACACGGAAGGAAGACACTGTAGCGGCGAAGACGCGATGGGGAAGAGCTGCGGAAAAATTTCCTTAAGTAATTAAGCATGGATGGTCCAGATTGATTTGCTTCAATCCAACGGCTGATCTTGGTCTGATTTGAGCCAAACTTTTATGATGATGATCTGGGGTCAGGATCTGCCTTGTGGTAGCTCGGATCCTCCAGATATGCAACGGATGGTCCAGATCAACTCTATCTGTGATTGGACGCTCTAGAGCCCTCCAAGCTTGATCCAACGGTTGATTGAGCTCTGATTGTGATGAAACCTTCAGATCTTGATCAGGGTGCTTGATCAACCCTAGCCCTAGCTCGGATGGCTTCAGATCATCCCGGATGGCTCAGATCTAGCCGCTCTTGAATCGAACGGCCCAGATTTAATCGTAATCTTGATAATCTAATCCGGGTCACTTCCGACTCAAGTTTGACCCAATATGCCCTAGATACTTGAACCTTGATGCCTACAAAAATAGATCAAGAATTTAGTGGCCAAAATAATCCAAAAATTTGCATATTTGCAATTAAGTCCAAAATAAAGGTAAGTTCTAAAACCTAGGGCAATTTCGCAATTTTGACAATAAAAACATAGATCAAACATGGATTTTAGCAGCTCAAATAATCAATAAAATAGTATTTATCAGGCACCTTAAGAACGCCCCGGTTCTGGGACTACCGACTATGTTGTCCTTACCCTAGTAGGTCGGGGCTCGCTACCTCGTATTTACTTAGGGATGCGCGCTTATGATGTATGTATGTGGTACAAGCCGGGGACCCCCCCAATGATGTTATGATTATGTTTAAGTATTTAAAAGTATGATTTTAAAAGTTAAGCATCCTTATGTATATGCATTAGACTCATGCATTCATTCATGTTATGCATTATGCCATGATAGTAATATCTTATGCTTATGTCTCATGTCAAGAAATATGCATGATAGTAAACGATTTATGCTTATGGTTATGTTAAGAAGATGCCCATATGATATGATAGAAAGCATGCCTATGTTTATGCCATACAGGTTAGTTCATTCTTTATGTTTATGTTTATGTCATGTATCATGCATGTTAAGAATGTTTCTTTATGTTATGTTTATGCCATGTATCATGCATGTTAAGAATGTTTCCTTATGTTTATGTTTATGCCATGTATCATGTCATGTTAAGAACGTTTACTTATGTTTATGGATCATGCCATGCTAGGAATGTTTATTTATGTTTATGTTTGTAACGCCCCAAAATTCCCATTTTTAGTTCTTAAAGTCCTTAGAATTATTTAAAAATGGTTTAGAAATATTCTAGATATTTTTAGGGATTTTTAGAATATTTTTATGGAATTTTCCGAGTCCGTTTAGTATATTTAAAAAAAGAAAAACGTTTAAGGGCAGCAGGGGGTTCGAACCCGCGACCACCGGAAGAGCAAGCACGCGCGCGACCAGGTGGGCTGGTTGGTTTTGTTGAAATAAGCTGGGCGAAACAATAGATAAGGTATAATTAGGTAAATTCGCCCCATAAGTATAAATAGATAATTAAAGAGAGAAATTTTATTTTCTCTCAACCTAAACCCTTTCTCTCCCTCGCCCAGCACCTTGCGCCGACTCCTTTCCCCTCTCCTCTCTTGGGCGACACCACATCAAGCCCTAGAGGGCCGGCCAAGGCTCTCCTCCGAGAGATATTCCTATATTCGGGATCCCCGCGACGAGAGGAACGCGTAGGCGCGAAGAATTCTCCGAGATCTCAATTTTCTTCCGAGCCCTAGACGTCAATCATGGTTGTAAGTCCAAGATATCAATGTAAGTACTGCTCACCTGCAGTAAGAGGCGGTTTTTCCGCAAGAATTTCCCTTAAAAGTTTTTAAAAGAGATATTTCCTTTTTTAAGTTTTTGCATGTGATCTTAGTTCATTATATGCTTGTATAAGTTTGATAAAGCACCCTATGTGAGATTAGGGGCTAAGAAAGTTATGAGAAAAGAAAAGAAAAGATAAAGATAAGAAAAGAAAAGGCCAAGGCCTTAAGAAATCCCCAAAAGTCAAGACTTAGGGATTTTAGCACGCAAGGTGCTCGAGAAAATGCCAAGGCATTTACAGATAAGAATGAAAAGAAAGAAAAGCTATTTTATTTTCTAAGGCCAGTACCCGGCGTCCAAGGGCGTCGTTAAAGAAATCCAGGTGTCCAATTCCAAGGTCTTGGCCCTGGTAGACCAAGGTCTGCTCTATTAGGATTGGTGGCTCGCTACCCCAACCTTTTAGGGAACGCGCATGAGATGGTACTTATGTCTTCAGTGGATCCAAGTGATTATTATTTTCAAGTATATGCTTTAGCAAAGTTTCTAAAGTTTAAAGAGTTTTCAAAAAGTTCAAGAATAGCTAAAGTTTCAAGTTGAGCCAAGAAAAGTAAATTGAGATTTATTAATGCTTGAGTATGCATGTTTTGAGTTATACATGTTCTTAGTTTTCTTTCAAGCATATAAGTATCTCATATGAATTTCATATTGATCAAGAAGCATGTTTGCACATTTCGAGATTTTGTGAGCTAGATAGTACTTACTAAGCTTTTTGCTTACTAGTTGCATTTCCTCTTACTGCAGATAAAGGTAAAGGCAAGCAATTCTGAAGGAAGGCGACGAGGCGGTGCTGAGTAAAGTGTGTGTGGTGGCTGATTTTGGAGAGATCCTCGAGACGAGACAATTTAGTTATTTGAATTACAATGTTTTAGTTTATTCAAATTTCAAGTTCTTGCTTTATGGAGTTTAGCGAACATTTAAGCTTTGGATAGTTTTACATGCTCAATTTCTTAGAGTAAAGATTCCATGTCATTTCATTTAGCATACATATCCTTATGATTGCATTGGATGAGTAGAAGTGTGAGTAGTTTGAAATATTGATACTTTGTTAGAGAAATAGATGCATGTGCCAAGATAGTATTAATTTCCCTTTGAATCAAGTTTTATTGCTTAAGTATGTTTAGAAAAGTTGCTTTCTCATTTGATAATGCCTTAGGGATGTTTCAGAATTTTGTGTGATGAGTTTCAATGGTTAGAAGTTAAGTTTGGTACAAACTCTAGCTTAAAGTCTATGTAGATTTTTCATAACTTGCTAAATTCCGCAAAAGTCCTAATTTCAAGTTTATGGATTCGTTTTGATGGGCTAAATTGTTTAGAAAACTGGTATAGAGTATAGAAATGGTGTCATGATTTTATATGGCTCGAAAGTATAAGTTTGGTGGAGTTTTGAAACAAGGCTTCGAATCTGAAAAATAGATTTCAGGCTTATCAGTCGACTGGTACAGTATCAGTCGACTGATACCCGTAAGCTGAGTTAGGCGAGGCAAGTTTCAATAAGTATTTTCTTACGAGTTTTTGAGAAAGAAAGTGTGACATGGTATCATGCATGACTATTTAAGTTAGAATATCATTCTTAAATAGATTAAAAAGAAAAAAAAAGATTTCCGCATTTTTAGTCGTGCATTAGAGTCGAGAAGTAGACAAAAGTAACGATCCGTCTAAGGCAGGAGAAGGCGGGTCGCTACAATGTTTATGTCATGTATTAAGCCATGTTAAGTTGAATTATGTTTATGTTTATGTCATGTATCATATCATGTTAAGAACGTTTACTTATGTTTATGGATCATGCCATGCTAGGAATGTTTATTTATGTTTATGTTTATGTCATGTATTAAGCCATGTTAAGTTGAATTATGTTCATGTTTATGTCATGTATCATGCCATGTAAATTTTAATTATGTTCATGTTATGTCATGTATCATGCCATGTAAGTTTATTTATATTTATGTTCAAGCATAAAGTTATGTTTATGTGCATGTGCTTATGATCAAGTGATGAATGGTTTTAGTGAGTAGGAAAGAGTCTTACTAAGCCCGTGTGCTTATAGTCTTATTTCCTTATACCGCAGATCACGCAAGGGGACTGTAAGGAAGCAGCAGGAGGGCAAGAATGCATGTGTGTGGTAGTGACTTGGCCAAGAAAACAATACGTTTACTCGTCTTATGCTAGAACTTTACCTTTACTACCTATGTGTTTGAATGGTGACTTATGTGACTCTATGACATGATGCTAAGTATGACATGATATGATGCTAAGTATGAATTTAATATGCCAAGTTCCCATGTCATGATGTTAGGAATGGTAGTAGGTGCATGTGGGTGTAAGTTTAAAGTTACTCCGCTGCCTTATGATGTCTACATGCCCTAAGTATGTTAACGTAACGTCGCTTTATGGAAGGAAAAAAAAAGTGGGCGTTACAACGGGTGTCCATTCGAATTAATTTTTAATCCGTAGACATGGAGGGGTCTCTCAAGGACGACCAAGTATTCGCTTCGGAAACCCACCAAGTCATACCCAACAGAGACTTTGTTTGCAAATTTATTTTCCTCATTTGCTTTAAAGTTTGCCTAGCTTCAATTCCTGGTAGCCTAGATTAAATTCTGGCGACTTTCCTTTGAGCTCTTATTCAAGTACTCTCATTTCCTTTAAAGTTTGCCTAGATTCAATTCTGGCATCTTAGATTAAGTTTTGGCGACTTTCCTTTGAGCTTTTATTTCAAGTACCCTCATTTCTTTTAAAGTTTGCCTAGATTCAATTATGACAACCTAGATTAAGTTCTGTCAACTTTTTTTCAGCTCCTTAATTCAAGTTTTGATATCTTTCAATTCCGCATTATCATCAGTTTTGCCTAGATTCAATCCTGGCAAATTTCCTCTTAGCACTTACTTCAAGTTTTCAATTCTGCAATTTGCATTTTTGTCTTCAATTCCTATCTTTTATCCTAACACCCTTGGGAATTTTCATAGTCCACTAACGCTTACAGAGAATTGCCTCAATTCTAGTTCTTTAAAGAGCTAATATTCGTGAGTTAGAGTGTTTGAGTGAAACTGATTGTTCAATGGCAACAAGTGGAGAAGAAGCTGTTGGACCGGTGCCGTCGATAGAGGGGGGTGCATATCGACCGTAACAATCTTTCGCGGAAATCGTCTTTCGTATACTTTCAAGATTCGTTCTAATCAAAGAGCTAGTAACACATCGAAAAATAAAACAGTAATGTAAAGAATGACACAAATTGCACACGGGATTTTACTTGGTTCCCGACCCCCCAGGGTCAGTACATCCAAGGCCTAAGCACGGGAACACCCGTCCACTAATGGTCTCCTTTCTGGACTTTTCGGAGGTGGAGAAACCCATCTTACAGTGCAAGATATACAATCACAAATGTTAAATAACTTAAGTACTGAAAGGTAAATCAAATCGAACAACAAGAATTGAAGACTCGGCCGATCTGGACCTCCGAAGTGCCGCGCACTTCCTCCTGGAGCCTCTAGGTCGCAGAGCTTCATCGTTAGCGCTTTGTCGTCACTTGGGAAGCTTAGAATGGTTTCAGAAGTTGTTATATTGAGCTGAGGGGTCGAAGTCCCTTTTATAGTCTTCATTAGGGCGCCTGTGATCACTGGGGCGCCTCACAGGGCTTGGTTAAAGCTTATCTCCGTGCCGAACTCGCCGCAGCCGATAAAGCCCTTGACCAGGGCGCCTTGGACCATTGGGGCACCTCAAAGAGCTTGGTCAAAGCTTATCTCTGCTTCTAACTCGCAGTAACAGATACAACTTTCAACCAGGGCGGCTGTGACATATGGGGCGCCTAAATGAATGAGTAGCCTGGTTCAATAAGGCCCTCCATTCATTGAGGCACCCTAGTTGATGGGGGCGCCTAGCAACCTAGTTTCCAGCCGCTTGTATGTTTGTTTGTCTGCTTTGTCTTCCATTTTAGGTACCTGCAAGATACATAAATACAAGGCAAATACACATATAATTTTAACCTTAAATAAATGGTTCTGACTTCGGATTTCCGCGAAACCCTAGGTCGAACCGACACAAGTTCCCACCCTCGGGAACGCATCTTTCACCTACTCCTCTCAGGAGATGGTTGCCACCCAGTCCATTCGGGTGGACTTTTGCTTAGCCTTCGATACTCTCGGATCTCGAGACGTCCGAACCTCGACCCGTCTCTACTTCTGTCCTTAGTCATCGCTCAGCTATGTTGCTCAATTTCTCGGACCAAGACTTCGTGCCCAAACCCTAGGTCCAGGACTTCGGTGTCCAATTCCTCGAACCAGGTCTTCGTTCCTAACTTCACTCATTAGGACTTTTACCCAGCTTCACTCACCAGGACTTAGTACCCAGCTTCACTCACCAGGTCTTAGAGCCCAGCTTCACTCACCAGGTCTTGTGCCTAGGTTAACTAGGACTTTTTTCACTTTGTTACTCCTCTCTTGACTCACCCTTCCCTTGTTCAATGAATCACTGACTTAAGCATATTGTCAAACATTGAAACACTTAGAGGAGGACATCACTGATGCATCTTGCACCAACAGAAGCAAGACCTATAGAATCACTTGATCAACATGCTTTAAGACAATACTTGGAACGCATGAAAATTTGTTTTAGTCAGATTATTGACAGATTAGAGAAACAAGATGATGTAATTGCTAGATTCCAATATAGCCAAGTTGGTAGAGTTTCTTCACGAAGTGCTAGGCCATATAACCATGATGACCATGATGATGATGATGGCGTATCTGAGGACATTGATGATAGAGCTTCAAGTGGCAGATCGGGTCATGCTAGAGTTGGTGTTAGAAGAGGAAGGTTAAATGATTATGTTGATAGAAACTTGGGAAATATCAAGATGAAGATTCGGTCATTTCATGGCAAAAGTGATCTTGAAGCCTATTTGGAGTGGGAAAAGAAAGTGGAATTAGTATTTGATTGTCACAACTATTCTGAGGAGAAGAAGGTAAAACTCGCTGTTGTTGAATTTGTTGATTATGTAATTATTTAGTGGGATCAAATTATTCTAAGCAGGAGAAGAAACAAAGAGAGATCCGTTGGCAGTTGGGAGGAGATGAAAATTATTATGAGAAAGAGATTCATTCCAACACATAACTATCAAGATTTGTATCAACGATTACAAAGTCTTACACAAGGATCCAAGACTGTGGAGGAATACCACAAAGAGATGGAAATTGCCATGTTTCGAGCCAATGTGGAGGAGGACCGAGAAACAACCATGACACGATTTTTAAAAGGTTTAAATCAAGAAATTGCAAATGTAGTGGAGTTGCAACATTATGTGGAGCTTGAAGACATGGTTCATATGTCCATGAAAGTTGAAAGATGACTCAAAAAAAGGACAAATCAAGCATGGGGGGAGGGGCAATGCTCTAATTCGTCAACTTGAAAATCTAGATGCAACAAAAGAGATGATAAAGTTGAATTAAAGAAAAAACCTGATTTTTCAAAAATAAAGATGCAAGCTATCCATTGGTCAAGGGAAAGGAACCCCTCCAACCTTCACAAAATAGAGATATTAAATGCTTTAATTGCTTGGGAAGGGGACATATTGTTAGGATGTATACTAAAAGTCTTGCTTTTGGTTAAAATACATCTATATTTTAAAGAGAATCACAAAATCACACGGTGCATATTTATATTAGTATATGCGCAAAACGTCTCACATTTTGCATTGTAGATAACATGGTGTGTGGTGATGCATAGAAGATCATGTTATCAAGTTCCTTGCAGAAGTATAAGAAAGCGGCTCACAACCGAGATGGAGTTGGACAAACCATCAGGATGATTGTAGTGTAATTAGGTGTGGTTTGTCTTATCCATAGAATTACACGAGTGCACTTTGTGTGCATTGAGTAGGACCAAAAGCGTGGTCATCCAATTTTGTACTGACTTCACAAATTGGATTAGACCTCGGATTATATTATGGAGTACGATCTCTAAATCCTTAAATAATAACGGGCACATGTAGTTAATTAATTATTACTTTGATTTATCAATGGGCGAGATGTATTCTGTTAAATCGATAGGGTCGGTATGTTAGGTAATAATTTTATCTACATGTTGTGTCATTGATTATTGAGGGAATCTGTGTCCTGGTGAGTCGGGATGATGATGCCCCCTTGATGAGCTCAAAAGGATCGTCATGTCAAATCTTGCAAGTGGACTATGGTCCGACATGATGAAAAGGTTGAGTGGTACTAATCAAGGATCAAGAGGATAATTAATTTAATTGTCAGTAATTTAAATTAATTATCAGGCATTCGATATCTTAAACACGGGGAGATGGGCGACTCATAATAGGTGGAGCCCATATGAAAATACGAGGGTTGGCGAGGAAGTTCAATGGGATCCTTTAGTGGAATGAATCTCCATTAATGGATCAGGTTTGGATCCATTAGCAGGCCAAGAACTAACTCCTCCTCATGGTCCCTACCTTAGCCCTATAAATACCCCATAGGAGTCATGATACTGGGGCTAATCAATCCAATTCCTTCACACAAAAACCCTTAGAGAACCCTTGCTCCTCTCCCTCATAAACTCTCTCTCCTAGGGCATTGGGTTGCGCTGGATCAAGGGGAGCAAAGGGAGAAGATCTTCTTCTCCTTTCCTTGGGTGTGGAACCTGATCCAAGGCAGCACCACCAGGTGTTGCTCGGCAGGAGAGGGAGGTGGAAGGAAGGCTCACCGGCGGTGACTTCATAGGAAGCTTGCGGCCGGTGGGAGGAGGAAAGAAGGTGCAAGAAAGAGAAGTTTTTTCCACTTCTTCTTCTTCCATTCCTCTCCAACTTCTAGCTTGCTTCTTCCTCCTTGTTGTGTGCACACTGGGAGCAAGGAGGATCAGTCGGTGGCTTGAGAAGAAACCACTGCTCTCTTCTCTTGGTCGGCGGCAAGGAAGGAGTGGTGGAGAGAGGGTTCGGCTAGAGTTTGTTGGGAAGAAGATCTTTGTATATCTTCTTTGTTTTCTTCATCATCATCCTCATTGATCAACTTGGTGGACGGCACAAGGAAGTTGAGGGAGTTCTTCCTCCTTGTAGGGTTGCCGGCGGTGAAACCCTAACCTAGGGTTTTAGGTTGGCACAAAGTAAGGAAGAAGATAGTAGGATTGATTGAAGACTCGGTGACTCAGCGTCTTGGTAGCTCATCGCCCACACGACATCCAAGAGGGGAGGGTCATAAGGTAGAAGACTGCGAGGTAAAAGGCGAGGTATACCTCTTCCTAGCTCCGTCGTTATTTTTGGTATTTATTGCCTTGATTATTTTTTATCATTGCATGTGATTAATTAATTGTCATGAATTAATTATTTGTTAATTAATATGTCAATTAATTTGTGTCATGGACCCCGATTATAAACACAAAAATCGATGATCCATTCATCGTCTTTTCCGTGGTCTTTTGATTCGAAAAGTTACAAGGCCTTAACTTTGGTTTTGGCTAGGTTGTGACTTGAATCGATTGACACAATGACAAGACGGTCGTTTGGGAGATGGGTCTCTATTCGGATTAAATTTTTAATCCGTAGACATAGAGAGGTCTCTCATGTTCGACCCCGTCGTTGCTTAGGAAACAAGCCAAGCTACAACCATCAATTGGTATCAGAGCAAGGTTTTCCAATTTTGTATGTTTAGGATTGGTTAATTTTTTGCACATTATCATGTACTTTATTATTGCTGGATAATATTTGGATGTGTATAGGCTATCTTTTTGTTGCAGACACTAGATTCCAACTATTATGGCATTAATTGTTGTTGTATGTGAATGATTGTGTGTTTTGTAAATTAATTGAATCCACAGAGTTGACGAGGCTAAATTAGGTATTAAATTTTTATAATTAAATATGACACCTGTTTAGCTGAGCTTTTATTTACTTTTGATCTAAGAAAATATGTACACTCCTTTATGGAGTATAGGATCAATGGATGTAAATAAGTAGCAAGTCATCTCGGCTCGGAGATCCCTTCACGGAGGCTTGCGCATGGGATAGGGAGGAGTGGACGAGGTGACGACACAACTGGATGCACATTGGAGACCAAAGCCATAATAGTTGGAAAAATCTAGGATTGTTCCTTGTTTATTATATTGGTTTATGTGCTTGTTGTGTGTGTGCATGTGAATATCCTCAACATAAATAACTAAGTGGGAGAGGGAACCTAAGGGTCTCGTGGCCTCCATTACAATATGATAAGTAATGCAAACAAGTCTGCGCATCAGCTCTGAGTGCTTTCCTCCCCATCGGATGGGCTTGTTCTACGGATCACTAGGTCAGAAAAGATTATAGAAAATTATTGAAGAGCGTGTGTACTTCACCATCGAAAGACACATAATCGAAAATAATTTTCTTAGTGTCATGTAATCATAAACACTTAGATACAAATAATAGTATCCTCCCCATCGGAGTCACTGCAATTATTTGTAGGGCCGAAGAGGACCAACTATTAATTTTACTTGTCATAAAGTTAGGTTGACAAGATAGTAAAATTAATGGGTAAATCCTTCTCTCACAAATGTAGAATTCGTATACGTCCACACCATCGTGGCATGCTAAATTCTCGGTGTTTTGAGGTGTTGGTTGATTTTGAAAATTTATTGTTTTGAGGAGTCAATTTATTTTCAAAATCTAAAGTGTGTGATTGTTGTGATTCTCAGGTGTTTTAATGTAACGCCCGCCCTTATATCTACTCTCAGGGCGGGGTTACGTACAATCATTCATTCATATAATTATTTTCTTTTCTTCTAGCATAAAATTAAAACAAACAACAATGCAAGGACTAAGTGCTAAGCATGCTAGTCAGTGCATGTCAATCAAATATCATGCTTGAATCATTAGAACATCATTGGAAATATTGTAATCAATAGTTATTCTATAACATGATAGGTTCACATATTATTTCAAGCTCACAACATAACCAACCAAAATCAAGTATAAGAGAATTCTAAGTGTAATCATTATCATGCAATATCAAACCTAATCACTAGCATTCATTGTTGAAGAAAACATCATCATAAACATAGTAATGTAGATATAAAGATCTTTCTTTCCCGAGTCACCACCCCACACATCTTCAGCCTCCTGCCTCTTCCTTTAGTTTAAGTGTTCCTTATCCTTATCTGCAGCATAAGACAACACATAAACTAGTAAGCACAAATGCTTAGTAAGGATCCTGTCCTACTCGCAAAATCCATACACAAGCATACAACATGTACACATAATAAATCATAAGCATGAGTTCATCAAAGCATACTAAACATCCAAGTTTCTAAGCATGCAATATAAAGTACCTTAAGCATACCCTTCACATATAATAAATGTTTTCAATGAATGTTTTCAAAACAATTCCATAAAGGTATTACTTAAAAATACATCCATATCATATTGGGCCCGGTTGTGTACCACATATCGCGCGTTACCTATTGCGCGTTCCCTAATGAATTGGGGTAGCGAGCCACCAACCCATTAGAGCAGGACCCTTCCGTCTTACCGGAGCCATGACCTTACGTTAACATGCACCCCGGATTTGTTTAACGACCCCCTTCCGAGTCGGGTACACAACTTCCAAAGTAAAATACTTATCATGCTTTTACATATATGCTAAGGAGTACTCCAAATCCACTCTTAAGGGACACACCACTCTTCAAGGGTGCTCATGATCCCGTAGGGACACACCACACAACATAAGGGTGCTCTTGATCCCAAACTTAGTGGAGTATCCTTTCAAGTATTTTATTATACATATCACATGCAATTCATAAAGGGTGCCCCATGGGCTATAAAGCATGCTCATACATACATCATATTTCAACCACTTAAACATACTTATATATGACAAAATTGGTCACATCAATCATATTCATATCGTAACATGCTTCATGGTTTAATTTAACCTTTCCTAACCCTAAACCTAGGGTTTGGCCGAAAATCAAAGGTAGGGTAGCTTAGATTTTTGACATCAAACATCCCATACAAGCATCACATATATATACATCATGTATCATACTAAACATAGCATACATCATGGAGTAATCAACCTTCACAACCCTAATGCTCATGCCTTGGCCGAATATCACATGCTAGGGACATTCAGATTTCCAATCAAGCATTCCATTTAAACATCACATGCATATACTTATCATCTTGCTAAACATAATCATGTCTCGTAGGGTAATTTAACCTTCACAATCCCTAATGTTCATGCCTTTGCCGAATATCACATGCTAGGGAACCTTAAGATTTCCAATCAAGCATTTCATTTAGACATCACATGCATATACATATCATCTTACTAAACATAATCATGTCTCGTAGGGTAGTTTAACCTTCACATACATATCATGCAACATATTAAGCCTAGAATACATCCTAGGATAATCATGTACCCTAAACCCTAATTTTTCTAGGGTTGGCCGAAAGTCAAGGGTAGGGGAACTAGGGTTCTTGAACTTAGGTTTCACACAAATATTTACACAAACACTTTGTCTACACTACTAAACATGGATACATCATAGGAAATCATACAACCCTAAACCCTTTTTCTTCATGATTTGGCCAAAACTTTATAGGGGGTTCAACCCTAATTCTTGTCATCACAACATGTAGGGAAAACAACATATAAGTATACCCTAAATTCCAAGGGGTCTTCCTATGCAACAAGGAGTAACCAAGGCCTCCTCTTTGAGGTTGGCCGAAACCTATACAAGGCAAAACCCTAAAATTTTGTTCATAACATCATGAAGGAAACAACATATACATATACCCTAAGTTCCAAGGGTCTACTCATGTAACAAGAAGTAACCAAGGCCTCCTCTAAGGGGGTGGCCGAAACTCACTAAAGGGAAATAATCCCCATTTTTCGAAAACTACAAGGAGAAGAACTCATACAATAACCATTACACTGCAGGCGAGGGGATACTTACATCCTTTCGCTTGAATTTCTCCTTCTCTTATTCCTTAGGGTACCCTTGGTTGAAGGAGAGGTGAGAATTTCCCTTGTTAGACTTCCCTAGCACTCTTGTCCCTAGTAGAGGGCAAAATCCTTGAATGATTCTTCTTCCTTCCAATTCCCTAGGGTTAGAACCCTAGGGTTGTGTTTTTTTCGAAAATTGAAAAGGAGAAGGGAGGCTTAGGTTTCGGTTTTGGAGTGGGGAGAGTGAGGAAGAAGAAGAGAGGAAGTTATTCCAACCTCTTCATCTCTTATTTATACTTTTCTCATGAAGAGACATGTCTCTTCACTTCCCTAGCTTTAATAAGCATGTTTCTTATTCTCTCAACATGAAACATGGCTTGGTTCATTGGTTATGACATGACTAGTGCAACTAGGAGGTTCAAGGTTCAATCCTTGCTTCCTCCTTTCTACATCTTTTTTTTATTACATTTTGCACTAATCCATATCGAAGCCCATTAAACCAAGCCCATCATAACATTTCATAATAATAATGTTTCATGAATTCATAATATTTCATATGGGAAAATTTTGGGGTGTTACATTTAAAATGGATCTAGACCCACTTGTTTTAATTGAAAGAGAAAACTAAATAAATGCCCCTAATGATAATATGGATTGGGAATTAAATCTAGACTTTGTCTCTACTATCGACGAACCCAAATGAGATCTTGACGAGTTCTGTGCCGAAAAACCTAGCGAGATTAATGATAAAGAGTAGTTTGAATATTTTAGAAAATAGTTAGAAGCAGACGAGACGACTGAGTGTCATCAAAATCAGGTTTCTTCCATTACCAGTGATAAAACATCCAAACTCGATGATCTCTTCGAGCATCAAAATTGAGTCGCTAGGAAGGAGGTTATGAAGAACTTGACAACAACCATCTGGGTTGAGGGTATGCCCATAAGGGAACATGCTCTCAAAATGATGGCTTGGCTAAAAGAGATGGAAATCCTTGGAGCACAAATCGATGGGGAAACCCAGGTCGATCTCATCCTCCAATCTCTACCAAAGAGTTTTGAGAAGTTTCGCCTAAGCTACAATATGGACAAGCGTTCATATTCATGGGCAAAACTTCTGACAGAACTCGAGGAGGCAGAGGCGTTTTCTTTTCAGAGCTCACAGACTTTCATTGCCCAAGAGGTTTCTACTTCTAAACCGAAAGGAAAGAAGAAGAAGAAACATGCTGAGGCAAAGAAAGTAGCAGGATTACAGGGAACTCAGAGTTGCATAAAGAAGCCGAAAGGCAAGTACTTTGTGTGCAAGCAGTCTAGACATTGGAAGGCGGACTGTCTACATCGTCAGAATAATAATCCAGGTATATTTATTTCTTTTATCGTTGTAACATGTTTAGCAGTGATATTTACCGGTATTTGGTGTGTAGATACGGATGCCACTAATCATATCAGCATTTTTGTGCAGGAGTTCCAGGAAACCCGACGGCTAGCTGAGGAGGATATTACTGACTACATGGATAGGATATGGAGATAACTTTTGCAGTGGGAGTGTATTTATTCATTTATGTCAATTTTGGTTTTATACAGATTGCTTTCATATACTTAACTTCTGGGAAAGATCTTTGTTCAGTTTCTGAAATAAGATATTCTATTGCTTTTATTGTTAAAAGTGGAATAGAAGGATTATCTATCAAAGTACATAGATAGGCAATTGGTTCCTTTTAAAACCCAAAGCTCCCTTGATGTAAATAGATGTTAAAATAGCTTGTCATCTAACCAAAGTAAGAAAAATGTTTCTTCCTAGATGAACCAAGCATACCTTTAGGCTCTAAGGCTTGGTCTTATTAACCTTTAGTAGGATTCAAAGGTTAATATTCAATGGGCCCTTGGGTTCATTGGTGGTGGAAGACTAATCTTCCTTAAATCTTTGAATCTTACTAGGAATGTAAGAAGACCAAGAGGCTTTTCTAAGCCAAGGGGTATAGAGCCAAAAGTATGTGGGAGTTGGTCCATCCTAATAAGTATAGGTCCTTAATCTATCCAGAATAGAGGTAGCCTTGAATACCATATTTATTTTATAAACAATTATTCAAGGGGCAAAGTACATTTACTTGATGTACCGCAATACTGATTGCTTTGATGAGATCAAAGAATTCAAGTCTGATGTGGAGAAACATCAGAGTAAAGGTATGACGACATTATGATTAGATCGTAGTAGCAAGTACCTCTTGGGATAGTTGTAGGACTTACTTATCAGAGATTGGCAATAAGTGCCAATTTAGTGCACCTGGTATGCCCCAACAGAACGGTGTAGTACTGAGAAGGAAAAAGGTCTCTTAAAGGTAATGGTTAGGAAAATGATAAGCTACTCTGAGATTAGCCAGATTTGTTCGAGGGGATATGCTCTGGATACAACGGTGTTTGTGCTTGATACTATCTAGGTCAGTAGTCTATAAACCCATAGAAATGTAGACTAAGCGAAAGCTTAAGTCTAAGGCATGTTCAGATTATGGGTAGTTCAGCACATGTGCTGAAGAGAGATATTGACAAGTTGGAATCTAGTGCACATGTTCGTAGGCTATCCCAGGGGAACAAAAGGTGGGTTAATAGTCCTAAGGATCAGAGGAAATTCGTTGGTACGAATGATTGATTCTTAGAAAAAGCACTATTTAACAAACCGCAAGCCCATGAGTAGACTTATTCTGAGTAAAACAAAATAGGGTACATTCTGACCTTAGTACCAACTGTACAAGAAGAATATCACAAGTCACTGCACCTCGTGTAACAAAAGTTACACAGGGAATACCTCATCGTAGTGGGAGGGTTGTTAGTCAACCTAAAGGATTCATGTTCTTGGAGAGTCTATGGACTTGGCCCTTGGAGAACACGAACCAGATCCCTGGATCTATGATAAGGATCATCCTCTTTGAAAAGATAAATCCAGTCATATGAATTTATTCAATGATGGATGAGATTGTGTGTATAAGTAATGTGACGAAAATGAAGTGGTATTTTTGTACTATACGTAGATAATATTTTGTTGATTGGCAACAATAACGAAATACTATCGGACGTAAGGGTATGGCTATCCAAATAATTATGAACGACTTGGGAGGAGTAAGACACATCCTTAGGGATCAAAGATCTAAGGGATTTCTAGACAAGGATGATGTGTTTATCCCAAGCATCATACAAGACACTGTCCTAACTCGTTTTAACATGGATACCTTCAAAGAAAAGTTTTATACTTTTTAGCTATGGAGCTACTCTATCTAAAGTAATATGTTTAGATTATCAAAGTAGATAGAGCAGGTAATGGCGGTTACTTTAGCATCAGTTAAAGGAAGCCTCATGTATGCTAAAAACGAGACCAGATATCTGTTGTGCTGTGGGCATGGTTAGCAGATATTGGAGTAACCTAGGTCAAGGAAATTGGATTGTGGTGAAAGCATACACTACAAGAATTTGGTCTATTTCCGATGGAATTTTTGACGGAAACAGTTTCCGTCGGAAATTTCCGACGGGATATGTTTTCCGTCAAGAATTTCCGACGGAATAATATTTTCCGACGGAAAATATATTTCGGTCGAAAATTCCCGACGGAAACAGTTTCCATCGGGGAAAATTCCACGTGGAATACTGTTTCCCGACGGAATTCTTTTTCCGTCGGAAATTTCCGACGGAAAAAGAATTTCCTTGGAAAAAGAATTCCGTCAGAAAAACTGATTATTAGGGCAGGTTGCTTTTCCCCTTTTCCCTCTCGCCCGTCTCTGCAGTCTTCTCCCTCTCGCCCGATCTCTGCTCCGCGCCATCGCCACCTCCGGTCTCCTCCCTCACTCGCGCAGTGCTCGTTCTCCGGTAACTACCATATTTTTTTTCGCCGGTCGGGCGGCAGGATCGCCGCCGCGTCTGGCCAGATCTGCCTGCGGGCCTCGCGCGGGCGCGGCCGGCCAGCCAGATCTAGTCGCGCCCTGCCAAATATGCCCAGCGCTGGTCGCGGCCGTGTCCGGCCAGCGCTGGTCGCGGCCGTGTCCGGCCAGCGCTGGTCGCGGTCGCTTCCGGCCAGCGCTGGTCGTGGCTGCTTCCGGCCAGCGCTGGCCACGGCCGCGTCCGGCCAGAGCTGGCCACGTATCCTGGCTAGGGTATCCGGGCGTGTGTCGGAAGCTATCGTTTACGAGTCCTAGTTCAAGTTAATTGGCACAGTCAAGATTCAACAATGAAATTCAAGGTTTGCTGCTCAATTAGGGTTCCAACCCTAACCCATTAACTTTTGAATGAGTTGATATTCCCGTGCCTATTCCAATGAGTTGTCTCCCTGCTTGCATCAACTTTTTAACTATAATTTATTTTTTCTTAGGTTATTGCTTTTGCTGCTGTTCTCCGACTTGCATATAATCTTCAGGTATAATTCATTCTTATGTTTTTTGTTATGTTAGAAGTTTGTTAATTTAGCAATTACTTGTTATTTTAGTCTTTAATAATTAGGTATCTTTAGTTATTATATGGTTTAATTATTTTATTAATTTAGCATGTTATTTTAGAACTTATTATAAGAGATAGCATTTAGAATTAATAATTTAGCTAATCTTACTGAACACCATGATACTTGCTTTCATTAGAATAATTTAGGTATATCTTAATGAATTTAGTTTAATTTTATTCTGATTAGAGAACAATGTATATGAATAAGGCTTGGATGTACAACCGATTAGACAATGGATTTATCAGAGATGATTTTATTACTGATCTTGAACAATTTATGAATTTTGCTAAGAGTCATCCAGAATGTATGGATGGTGATAAGTTAAAGTGTCCGTGTAATCATAGAAAATGCAGAAATATAAACTACCGTGATGAGGATACGGTCAAAGTACATATTTGTAGAAATGGGTTTGTGCCAAATTATTATAATTGGTACTGTCACGGAGAACCTTATGTATATGAATCAATTGGCCTTTCTGTTGGTTCATCATCTGATACTTTTGTTGCGTCTTTCGAACCATCAACTAATGATATTGCAATGCAATCAATGGTTCAAGATGCGATGAATGCAGCTGATTATTCCAATATAATCAGCCTGCAGTAGAGGGGGGAGAGTCTCAATCTCTATCCACCGAGGCACTTAATGACATATATTATGATGTTGTCGGTGGACGGACAAAGAACTCTACCATCTACGGCCTTGGCTCTCAGGCCAGAGTTGCATTTGATGATCGCTTGAGGGCTCCGAGAGGTCGATCCAGTTACCGTTCATCTTATTCCAGTGAGATGCATAGAATATTAGAAGAAAATCGAGATCTGCGCAGTCAAGTTCAATCAGTGTGAGAAGAGATGGCGGAATGGATAACCGCTAAGAATGAGAGGAGGGTCGCTGATGAAGCGGCGAGGGCAGTTGAAGCAGCAAGGAGAGATGAGGAGCATCAACAGCTTATTGCACAAAATAAAGATCTCATGAGTCCTATGCGATTCCTCCTAGATGGCTTGCCTCGTCCGCCATCACAGGACGCCTCAGGGCCTTCTCATCCGTCGACTGATTAAGTTTTTTTGAGGTATGTTCAATTACATATTAATATATCGTTGGATGCGTGCTCTTTTTTGTATATTAAACCTTGTAAAATATATTTATTCTGTTTATATAGTCTACTAATATGTTGATTTGATTTTTATTTAAGCGATCTTTTATGATTCATGTATGTTGATTTAATTATCTATTCTTTCCAAGTAGTGATTTAATTTAGATTCCAAAGTAAGATTTGTCAGAAGCCTGGATTTTCTTCTTAGTGATTTCAGATTGATTGATCTCGTAGCTCCAATAATTTTCCATATATTAGTTATAAAGTAGCAGAAGAAGGAAATTTAGGGAACTTTACATTAGTCCTGGCATGCTGCATCAATCATCCAGCTGATGAAATCTAGTGTGATTGTTTTTTGGTTTTTATTTGCATTTGGTTGTTAACTTCAGATACAGATGTAAATTGAAACTTTTGTACAAGTAAACAAATTTAGTAAACTAGCATACTGGCGGTTGTAGGTTTTCCTTGTGAGATTTCAGAATACTGAGTTTTCTTAGTTGAAATGTTGACTGTAATCTAGTTTGTTTTTATTCTTTTTCTAACACTTTCAGCATATGTTAAAATTTGGTGATACCTTTCATATCCTGAATCCAGAAAGAAGCTATATATGGGTTGACAGAAGTTTCAAGAGATGAAATACAAAATGCACGACTAGTTGCAAATCCTGGCTGTTATCCAACATCTATCCAACTTCCTCTTATTCCATTGATAAAGGTTCAAATTCTAATGTCTTCCAAGAAAGATTGTTTAGCTAGGACTTCTATTATTTTCATAGGAAGATTTTGAGTTGTACGGCTGAGTGTTTCTCCAATTTGGATTTGGGTACATAATGTTCCCATTTAGACTTCATGAAGCCTTTATAAAGCAAAGTTTTCAGCAGTCTATATGACATGTTTATATCCAAATCCTTAAATGGCTTTTCCTGACTCGCGGAAGTGAATATATTATGGTGCATGTCACCATTACATAGGTATATATCTGTTTAATTTAAGGTGAATACAATATTTCACATGTGAATTTTTGCCCTATGATGCAATTTGGTACAAGAACTACTATATCACACACATATATCAACTTTACACAAGTGTTGCAATTGGGTTCAACTGTCAGATTAATTCGATGATAGGCTATCCAAAATTGGCTGGACCTGTTCATTTACTTGGGAAATATAAATGTTTGCATACCAATTCCAATTGACCATTTGGCACAACTCCATTCAGAGAATGAATCGGTAAACAATGACTGTTTGCTATAATCATATTTTGTGTTGAAGTTAAGATATTGAATATATTGCAGGAGATATAAGCTTTATCTTCTTGATTATCAATTGTTTTGTAGGCTCATTTAATTGAAACCAGGAATATCATTATTGATGCAAAGTCTGGAGTTAGTGGTGCAGGTCTGAACGTACTTTACCTCCTTATATGTAATTTATTCCTGCTATAGTAGAGTCAAGTACCAGATGGTAATTTCCCATTTTGAATATGATATAGGTCGTGGAGCAACGGAGGCTAATCTTTACACTGAAATTGCTGAAGGTCTTCATTCTTATGGAATCACCAAGCATCGACATGGTGATCTATTCTCTATCTACTCAAGTGTTGAATGAAAATTGTTTGTTTTCTTTATATTACTTATATTGCATAAATACTATCAACGATACAGTTTTTGTTCCTGTTCTCAGTTTATGTTTATATGTAATGGAGCACTTATAGGAATTATGTATCAAAATGGAGACATGTTTATATGTTTGTAGTTTATTTGTCTTAAAATGGAGTACATATGTTTATATGTTGTGAATGTGATGATGGTTGGATATTTGTGAATGTGATTGAAATTTGATATTTGTAAATGTGTATATATGATTATTACATAAATACAAATTGAATCTGTTAATTTTTTTTTTTGACCAACGGATTTCCGACGGAATTAAATTTCCGTCGGAAAATATCGGAAATATTTCCGACCGAAAACTGAAATTTCCTGTTGGAAATTTTCGTCGGAAACAGTAATTTATCGACGGAATTACTCTTTCCGTCGGAAATTTCCGACGGAATTACTGTTTCCGTCGGAAATTTCCGACGGAACCATGAAGGATTTTCCGTCGGAAATTTTCGATGGAAACGCCATTCCGTCGGAAATTTCCGACGGAAACAATAATTCTGTCGGCCCGATATTCCGACGGAAAAAAATTTCGTCGATAAATTTTCCGACGGTAAAAAAATTCCGTCAGTAATCCCTTACCGACGGATTTCACTCCGACGGAGAAAATTCCGTCGGAATTCCGTCAGTAAGTGCTTTTACCGACGGAATTCCGTCGATAAATTCCATCGGGAATCCTATTTTTTGTGGTATTGATATATTAGTGTCTGAGACGGACTAAGGATTATATGCTAGTTTATCAGGTAAAACAATTCTCGAGGGTTATATGGATATAAAATTCCAATCAAGAATAGGGGCAAATATAAGTATTCCTCGAGGTTTTGTGTTTTCTTTTAGGAGGTGGAACCATTGTATGGGAGAGTGTCACGCAGCAGCTGCGTGATGGACTCCACCATGGAAGCTGAATGGATGACAGTCTCTGAGACAACCAATAGAGCTACATAGTTCAGGAAACTCAAGCTGGACCTCGATGTGATTCCTAGTTTGCTCAAGGATATCACATTTTGTTGTGATTAAAATGGTGCGGTTGCAAACTAAAAGGAATCACGAGTCCATAAGGCAAGTAAACACATATAGCGCAAGTACCACCCAGGAGATAAATAGTTGTTGTTGCCTAGACTACATCAGAGGATGACCTAGGGAGATCTTTTCACTAAGCCCTTGGTAGCGAGAGCTTTTAGGCATGTGAAGGATCTAGGGGTCAGATGTATGACATTTTAATAACAGCAAAGTATTTGAGTATAAGTGAGAGATTGTTAGGATGTATACTAAAAGTCTTGCTTTTGGTTAAAATACATCTACATTTTAAAGAGAATCGCAAAATCACACGGTGCATATTTATATTAGTATATGTGCAAAACGTCTCATACTTTGCATTGTAGATAACATGGTACGTGGTGACGCACAGAAGATCATGTTATCAAGTTCCTTGTAGAAGTATAAGAAAGAGGCTCACAACCGAGATGGAGTTGGACAAACCATCGGGATGGTTGTAGTGTAATTAGGAGTGGTTTGTCTTAACCATAGAACATTAGTGCACTTTGTGTACATTGAGTAGGACCAAAAGCGTGGTCATCCAATTTTGTACTGACTTCACAAATTGGATTAGACCTCGGATTATATTATTGAGTACGATCTCTAAATTCTGAAATAATAACGAGCACATGTAGTTAATTAATTATTAGTTTGATTTATCAATGGGCGAGATCTATTATGTTAGATCAATAGGCTTGGTAAATTGGGTAATAATTTTATCTACATGGTATGCCGTTGATTATTAAGGGAATCCATGTCCTGGTGAGTCGGGATGATGATGCCCCCTTGATGAGCTCAAAAGGATCGTCATGTCAAACTTGCAAGTGGACTATGGTCCGACATGATGAAAAGGTTGAGTGGTACTAATCAAGGATCAAGAGAATAATTAATTTAATTTTCAGTAATTTAAATTAATTATCGGACATTCTATATCTTAAACATGGAGAGATGGACGACTCATAATAGGTGGAGCCATATGAAAATATGCGAGTTGGTAAGGAAGTTCAATGGGATCCTTTAGTGGAATGGAGCTCCATTAATGGATCGGGTTTGGATCCATTAGCGGGCCAAGAACCAACTCCTCCTCATGGTCCCTACCTTAGCCCTATAAATACCCCATAGGAGTCATGATACTGGGGCTAATCAATCCAATTCCTTCACACAAAAACCCTAAGACAACCCTTCCTCCTCTCCCTCATAAACTCTCTCTCCTAGGGCATTGAGTTGCGCCAGATCAAGGGGAGCAAAGGGAGAAGATCTTCTTCTCCTTTCCTTGGGTGTGGAACCTGATCCAAGGCAGCACCACTAGGTGTTGCTCAGCAGGAGAGGGAGGTGGAAGGAAGGCTCACCGGCAGTGACTTCATAGGAAGCTTGCGGCCGGTGGGAGGAGGAAAGAAGGTGCAAGAAAGAGAAGTTTTTTCCGCTTCTTCTTCTTCCGTTCCTCTCCAACTTCTAGCTTGCTTCTTCCTCCTTGTTGTGTGCACACTGGGAGCAAGGAGGATCAGCTGGTGGCTTGAGAAGAAACCATTGCTCTCTTCTCTTGGCCGGCGGCAAGGAAGGAGTGGTGGAGAGAGCGTTCGGCTAGGGTTTGTTGGGAAGAAGATCTTTGTATATCTTCTTTGTTTTCTTCATCATCTTCTTCATTGATCAACTTGGTGGATGACACAAGGAAGATGAGGGAGTTCTTCCTCCTTGTAGGGTTGCCGGCGGTGAAACCCTAACCTAGGGTTTTAGGTTGGCACAAAGTAAGGAAGAAGATAGTAAGATTGATTGGAAGCCTCGGTGACTCAATGTCTTGGTAGCTCGTCTCCCACTTGACGTCCAAGAGGGAAGGGTCATAAGGTAGAAGACTGCGAGGTAAAAGGCGAGGTATACCTCTTCCTAGCTCCATCTTTATTTTTGGTATTTCTTTCCTTGATTTTTTTTTATCATTGCATGTGATTAATTAATTATCTTGAATTAATTATTTGTTAATTAATATGTCAATTAATTTGTATCATGGACCCCGATTATAAACACAAAAATCGGCGATCCATTCGTCATCTTTTCCGCGGTCTTTTGATTCAGAAAGTTACAAGGTCTTAACTTTGGTTTTGGCTAAGTTGTGACTTGAATCGATTGACACGACGACGAGACGGTCGTTTGGGAGACGGGTCTCTATTCGGATTAAATTTTTAATCCGTAGACATAGAGAGGTCTCTCATGTTCGACCATATGGTTTCTTAGAAAACAAGTTGTATACTAAAACATATCGCATCACAATGCCCAAACAAATGAAGTATGATTTTGAAAGAAAATGGTGACATCGAGACTAAGAGTGAGTCCGACGATGATAGTGTCTTGCCCCCATTATTAGAAAGTGATGCAGAAGACTATCCCGTCGAAGGTGAAGCCCTTGTCACTAGGCGTGCTCTAGATGTACAAGTGAAAGAAGATAATGAAGAATAACGAGACAATATATTTCATACACATCAAAGACAAGGTATGTAGTATGATTATAGATGGGGTAAGTTGTACTAATGTAGCTAGTTCTATCTTGGTTGAGAAATTATGCTTACCTACCACTAAGCATCCTAGACCTTATAAACTACAATGGTTGAATGATTGCGAGGAAGTCAAGGTCAACAAACAAGTGTTGATTTCATTTTCCATTGGTAGGTATCATGATGAGATACTTTGTGATGTAGTGTCAATGCATGCAAGTCATTTACTTTTAGGTAGACCATGGCAATTTGATAGGAAGGTCATGCATGATGGGTTTAAAAATAAGTATTCTTTTATGATGCATGGTAAATATGTAACTCTTGTACCATTAACTCCAAAGCAAGTATATGAAGATCAATTGAGGATCAAAAATAGTGTGAGAAAAGAAAAGATTGTGAGAGAAAAGAAAATGACAAAAGGAAAAAGAATGGAAAAGAAAAAGAGTGTGAGAAAAAAAAAGGTGAGGATGAGATGAGTGGAAAAATGAATGAAAGGAGAAAAGAAATTCAAGAGCAAGGGAGTAAAAAAGGGAGTTTTTATGCAAAGGAAAGAGAGGTTAAGAGAGCATTTTATGCTTCACAGTCAATTATTGTACTTTTGTACAAGGAGACCGATTTTAACACTATCGATCTTGACCCTACTTTGCCTAGTGTTGTTAAATCTCTTTTGTAGGAATTTGATGATGTATTTCCTGATGAGGTTCCTGATGGATTGCCACCACTTAGAGGAATAGAGCACCAAATTGATTTCATCCCTAGAGCCACAATTCCTAATCGGTCAGCCTATAGGTGTAACCCTGCTAAGATAAAAGAACTTCAAAGGCAAGTTTAAGCGTTGATGAGAAAAGGGTATGCCCGAGAAAGTTTGAGTCCATGTGTTGTCCCCGTTTTACTAGTACCTAAGAAGGATGGAACTTGGAGAATGTGCATTGATTGTAGGACTATCCACAAGATTATGGTAAAGTATCATCATCCTATTCCTAGATTAGATGATATGCTAGATGAACTAGATGGCTCTTGCATTTTCTCTAAAATTGATTTGAAGTCAGGTTATCATCAAATTCGCATGCATATGGGCAACGAATGGAAAACTGCATTTAAGACTAGGTATGGTTTGTATGAATGGTTAGTCATGCCATTTGGGCTTACTAATGCGCCTACTACTTTCATGAGGTTAATGAACCATATTTTGCATGCTTTTATTGGAAATTTTGTTGTAGTATATTTTGATGACATCTTGATTTATAGCAAAAATTTAGAGGAGCATCTGGATCATTTACAAAATGTTCTAATTGTTTTACGGAATGAAAAGTTGTATGCTAATCTTCAAAAATGTTCTTTTTGCACTAATCAAATTGAGTTTTTTGGTTATATTGTTAGTGCTAAGGGAATAGCAGTTGATGAGAAGAAGGTTAAGGCTATTCGTGAATGGCCAACACCAAAAATCATAACTGAGGTACGTAGCTTCCATGGTTTGGCAACTTGTTAGGATCTGACCGTGAAGCTAGGTGGGGGGGGGGGGGGGGGTGGGTGAATAGCTTTCTTTCGATTTTCTACCTACAATGTTAGCGTGCGCAAGCGGAAACAATAATAACACGAATAAAACAAAATCTAACACCAAACCTTTACATGGTTCGGAGATGATGCTCCTACTCCACGGCTGTCCGTAAGGTGGACGATCCCAATCCGTCGGTGGATGACTCTCCAAATGCACTCCGGCTAGCTTGTGTAGCTCCTTGTGGGTGGAGAAACCTTGCCACAACTGAACAACACTTCTGAGCACAAAGACTACTAATTGGCTTCTAACCAAAGCCAATTTCGTCAAGAACCCTCAGCCAAAACCGAGCTCTTTTAAATAGTGCTCAAGGCTGAGAAAACCGCTACCAGTCGATTGGTCCATTACCAGTCGACTGGTCCCACCTAAATTCGACCATTGTAAGCCCAATGTTCAAATTTCCAGCCACCACCAGTCGACTGCCCCATTAGCAGTCGACTGATCTTTCTGTAGCATATACTAGTCGACTGCCCCAAGGTCAGTCGACTGGTCCACTCCCAAACCTAAGGTTTCCCCTTCCCGAGTACATTTCCCTCAGCACTCAAACCTTAGGATTTCCCGAGTACAATTCACTCAGCACTCAAACCCTCACGACCTGGTAGACTCTTCATTTAGTAGCCTCGATCTGTTGCCTTCGCACCCTCTTCGTCTTTGGCTCCCGTCCCTCAGATGCGCACACAAGCCCTCGGCTTGCCTCCATGCCATCCTTCACGCATGCCTCGAAGTTTACGTCCCTCGGCTCATCGTTCCTGCTCCAGCAGCCTCGATCTGTTGCCTTCAAGCCCTCTTCGACTTTGGCCCTCGTCCCTCAGATGCGCACACAAGCCCTTGGCTTACCTCCATGACATCCTTCACGTACTCCTCGAAGTCCGCTTCCCTCGGCTCATCGTCCCTACTTTTTCCATGGTCCCTCGGATGCGCACACAAGCCCATAGCTTGCCTCCATACCACCCTTCACCGTACCTAAAGACATCCAACCAAGCCTATGTGTATCTTGCAAACCTACACACTCAAATACACATATCAAAACATAAGGGTGAATGTAACTTAAACCCTTTGCCCAAACATCAAAACACATGGTCACTCTGGACCATAGATTGCCTCAACAATTTCTACAGAAGGTTTGTTAAGAATTTTAGCACTTTAGCTGCACCCTTGACCGAAATCGTTATGAAGAATGTTTGGTTTCGTTGGGATAGTGCACAAGATTCAGCCTTTAACTCACTTAAGGAGAAACTAAATTTTGCACCATTACTTGCATTACCTAACTTTGCTAAAACTTTTGAAATTGAGTGTGATGCATCAGGAATAGATATTAGAGCTGTGCTAATACAAGAAGGTTGACCCCTTGCTTATTTTAGTGAGAAATTGAGTGGAGCAGCTTTGAGCTATCCTACTTATGACAAAGAGATGTATGCATTGGTAAGGGCTTTAGAGACCTAGCAGCATTACTTGTGGCCCAAGGAGTTTGCCATTCACACTGATCATGAATCATTGAAGCACTTGAAGAGCCAAAGTAAGTTGAATATACGTCATGCGAAATGGGTGGAGTTCATTGAATCATTTCCTTATGTGATCAAGTATAAATGAGGTATGGAAAATACTGTTGCAGATGCTTTATCTCGAAGGTATACCTTGCTCTCTACTTTGAAAACTAAATTGTTAGGATTTGAATACATTAAGGATCTATATTCTAAAGATCCTGATTTTGGAAATGTATTTGAAGTTTGTGGGCATGCTGCATTTGGGAAGTTTTATAGGCATGAGGGATTTCTATTTAGAGTTAATAGGTTATGTGTGTCTAACTGTTCATTGAGGGAATTATTAGTCCAAGAAGCCCATGGTGGGGGACTTATGGGACATTTTGGAGTTAGAAAAACTCTCGAAGTTTTGTTAGAACATTTCTTTTGGCTGCATATGAATGGAGATGTAGTCAAAATTTGTGAGAAGTGTATCACATGTAGGCAAACAAAATCTAAATCTTTACCTCATGGATTGTATACACCTTTATCAATTCCTAGTGAACCATGGGTTGATATTACTATGGACTTTATTGTAGGTTTACCAAGGTCAAAACGAGGTATGGATTTTATTTATGGTCGTAGACAAATTTTCTAAAATGACTCATTTTATTCCTTGTAGGAAAACAGATGATGCTAACCATATTGTTGATCTCTTCTTTAGAGACATTGTACGACTTCATAGAGTGCCGAAAAGTATAGTTTCAGATCGTGATGCAATGTTTCTAAGCTACCTTTGGAAGACACTATGGGACAAGTTGGGAACAAAGTTGTTATTTTCTACAACGTGTCATCCACAAACAGATGGACAAACTGAGGTAGTAAATTAATCCTTAGCTACTTTATTAAGAGCTATCATTCAAAAGAATTTAAAAGGTTGGGAAAATTATTTACCACATGTTGAATTTGCATATAATAGATCTATACATTCTACTACTAAGTGTTCAACTTTTGAAGTGGTATATGGTTTCAATCCCCTAACTCCTTTGGATTTGTCACCTATGCCTATCTCTGAGCATGCTAGTTTGGATGGTACAAGGAAAGCTGAATTTGTGAGGCAAATGCACGAGAAAGTAAGGATGCAAATTGAAAAGAAGACTGAACAATATGCTACGCAAGCCAACAAGGGATGAAAGAAAATAATCTTTGAACCCTGTGATTGGGTTTGGGTTCATATGAAAAAAAGAGATTTCCTGCTAAACGTCGTACTAAGTTGCATCCACGAGGTGATGGACTATTTCATGTCATGGAGCGAATCAATGATAATGCCTATAAGCTTGACTTACCGAGTGAGTATAATGTGAGTTCCATATTAAATGTTTCTGATATCTCTCCCTTTGATGTAGGTAATCAAGATTCGAGGACGAATCCTTTTGAGGAGAGGGGGAATGATGGAGTCAAAGAAAGTGAACAAATTGCCCAACAAGTTAATGATATGGATCATGCTCAACCCACTCTAGAAGATGTTGATGATTCATTATGCATCGAAGGAGGCCCAATTACAAGGGCTAAGGCTAAAATGATGAAAGAAGCACTTAATGTGCTAATTGAAGATGTGAAAGCCAAAGCTACCATTAAAGAAGGTTTGACCAAGAGCAAGTCATGCGGCTTAGTCAACCTAATTCAAGCCATAGATGAGCTTAACTAGTCACTTAAGTCTCTTGTTTATGTAAGAGGGATATGTTGGATTTGTGGATTCAATTTAGGCCTAATTTCTAGCTTTATTTGGGTTGTAATGGTGCCAAGAGCTCAACATAGCTATGTAGTCTACATAGGCCTCTACTGAATGGGCACCTTTTGGCCTTTTAGGGTTTTTAGGTCATCCTATAGCTATAAATTAAGGGGGTGGCAGCCACAACATATAACTTTTGGCATATTTCAATCTAAAACATGGTGAGGCTCTCACTTGTTGGTTCTTCATTGAACTAGAACTTATCAAGGAATGCCCTTGTGGCGTTCAAGACTTATCAACTTCCAACCCAAGGTTGTGGCGTCTATCTTCTTCTTCTTCTATACCAAGGTTCGTGCTTTCCTAAGCATTAGGTCGAGGTTCTTTCTTTCATCCTCCATCTTTCAATTTAGACTATCTTTCTCTCTTTCTTCAATTTATTCTTGGTTCTTGAGATATCGTCTCTTTGGGTTTGCATCAACTCCCTAATATAATATACAACCATTTTTGCAAACTTCAATTCTTTCAACCGAACGACCTAATTCTTTTATAAGTTTATTCATACTATAAAAATCATAAGGTACTATGTGATATGCAGCTACTTTCCAATAACTTGAACAAAATTATTAAAATAATCTTCAAATACATTATGTTTTGCCTTGACATTCAACAGTCTTGCGGTGAGTGATAATTTAGTGTGATTGTCACAACCAGCCCAAATTGGTTTATCTGCAACACTCTACACTTCCTAAAATGGGAGATATACTGTAACGACCCGGAAAATTCTCTTAATATTTTCTTAAAATATTAAGCATGTTTAAATAATTTTCCAAGGGACCTAGAAATATTAAGGAGAACTTAGACCTAGAAAATCCATGTTTTCTCATTTAAATTGAGAAAACTAAGTACCAATGAGCTTTAAATGGGCTCCAAAAATGAGTATTAATTAGGTAAAATTAATATAAATTAGGTAAAATTAATATAAATATAAAAGAATTTTATTTAGGAATATTGGCATAATTATGGGTGATTTTAGGGGGATTTTCGGAATTTAGGAAATAAAAATAATAAAATAAACGAAATAAAAATAAAGGTGCATGAGCCAAGGATTGAACCTTGGACCTCTTGTACAACCATGTAAGCCTTAACCAACTCACCTAGCAAGGTTTTGTTAGGAGGGAATGAAATGGAGATTGGTTAAGGCATAGAAGAAGATGAAGAGTCATGGAGAGACTCTTCATTTACCTCCTTAATGGGCTATTAAAGGGGGGTTTTGGGAGTTACCTCTTCTTCCCATTACATTCATTTTTGAAACTCTTCCTCCCCTCATTCTTGCCAAGCACCAAGAAGGGGCTTTTCCCTTGGAAAAGCTTCCACCAAGGTTCCATCTCCTAGATCTAAGGTCTTCACAAGAATACAAAGATAAGGGGGCTCTAGTATCCAAAGATCTTACAATCTTCTTCTTCTTCCAAGGTTTGAAAAATCAAGAAACTCAAGGTAAGACTCCCTCACCTGTGGTATAATAGTTCCCTATGATTTTTATGATTTTTAGCATGATATATTGGATAGTTTTTGGATTTGATGTTGAAAGGAAAGAAAACCAAGAACTTTATGTTTAAAGGTTTCGGCCACCATGTTTTTAAGATCTAAAATTATGATAAAAATATTTATAATGCTATTTAATGTTCCCTTATGATGTTTAGAAGTTAAGTATAATTTTTGGGAATTTTTGGAGTACCCTAGGATACCCTAGGGTTTCGGCCAACATGAAAGAAACAAAAACTAAGAACACTGAGTTTAAGGGTTTCGGCCACCAAGTTTTAAAGGTCTATAATTATGCTAAAAATCATGATAATGTTGTTTAATGTTCCCTTCTGATGTGTAGAGGTTAAGTATAATTTTTAGGAATTTTTGGAGTACCCTAGGACACCCTAGGTTTTCGGCCAACATGGAAGAAACAAAAACTAAGAACCCTGAGTTTAAGGGTTTCGGCCACCATGTTTTAAAGGTCTATAATTATGATAAAAATCATGATAATGTTTTTTAATGTTCCCTTCTGATGTGTGGAGGTTAACTATAATTTTTGGGAATTTTTGGAGTACCCTAGGACACCCTAGGGTCTCGGCCAACATGAAAGAAACAAAAACTAAGAACCCTGAGTTTAAGGGTTTCGGCCACCATGTTTTAAAGGTCTATAATTATGCTAAAAATCATTATAATGTTATTTAATGTTCCCTTATGATGTGTAGAGGTTAGGTATAATTTTTGGTAATTTTTGGGGTACCCTAGAGGCCCCATATGGTTCGGCCAACCCCAAGGACCCAAGGGTTAGGGTTGAGTCTTTAACTTCAAGCATATGTTTATGTGTTGCCATGATATAAGGATGATGGAAGGTGATTATGTGAATTTTCACATGGCCTTGGGACTCCACAAGTTTCGGCCAAGAAGGGTTAATAGGGTAAAAGTTAAGAGTTATTTCAAGTAAGGGTCCCAATGGCCCTATGGTAAGATGTGATTTGTGTTTATGAATGATATGTCATGTTTACGAATGATATGCCATGTTTACGAATGATATGCCATGTTTACGAATGATATGCCATGTTTACGAATGATATGCCATGTTTACGAATGATATGTCATGTTTATGAATGATATGCCATGTTTTAGGATAATACGAATGTATGTCATGCTCTATGAATGATGTGTACATATGTCATGTCTAAGAATGAAAATGATGAATGACAAGTATGATGAATGAAAGATGATGCTTATGTCTTTAAGGCATAAATATGCTAAACGGCACGGTCGATGGTCGACGGTACGACGGTCGAGAGGACCGGTAAATGGGCCGGTAGACGTGTAACGCCCGCCCTTATATCTACTCTCGGGGCGGGGTTACGTACATTCAATCATATAGTAATATTTTTTTTTCTATCTTCTAACATGACATTATAACAACAATGCAAGGACTTAAGAGAACTAGGTACTAAGCATGCTTGCAAAAATTATCAAGTGACATTAAATAACATGATAGGTTCACATATTGTTTCACACCATAATATAATCCTAGTCACTAACATTCCTTGTTAAGGAACATAAACATGAGCATAATAAAGTAGATATAAAAAGTCTTTCTTCCCGAGCCACCACCCCACACATCTTCAGCCTCCTACCTCTTCCTTCCATTTAAGTGTTATCTGCAGCATAAGATAACACATAAACTAGTAAGCACAATGCTTAGTAAGGATCCTGTCCTACTCGCAAAATCCGTGCAAAAGAATATAACATGTACACAAATTCAATCATAAGCATAAGTTCATCAAAGCATATTAAACATATAAGTTTCTAAGCATGCAGTATCAAGTACCATAAGCATACTCTTCACATTTAACAAATGTTTTCAATGAATGTTTTCAAAACAATTCCATAATGGTATTACTTAAAAATACATCCATATCATATTGGGCCCTGTTGTGTACCAACTATCGCACGGAAACTATTGCGCGTTCCCTAATGAATTGGGGTAACGAGCCACCAATTCATTAGAGCAAGACCCTTCCGTCCTACCGAAGCCACGTTAACATGCACCCAGGATTTATTTAACGACCCCCTTCCGAGTCGGGTACACAACTTAAAAGTAAAATACTTATCATGCTGTTACATATATGCTAAGGGATACTCCATATTCACTCTTATGGGACACACCACTCTTCGAGGGTGCTCATGATCCCGTAGGGACACACCACACAACATAAGGGGTGCTCTTGATCCCATACTTATTTGAGTATCCATTTAAGCATTTTAACATATCACATGCAATTTCATAAATGTACCCCATGGGCTATAAGGCATGCTCATACATACATCATATTTCATACATGTTCATATATTCATCATATTTCATACATGTTCATACATGCATCATATGTCATACATGTTCATATATTCATCATATTTCATACATGTTCATACATGCATCATATGTCATACATGTTCATATATACATCACATTTCATACATGTTCATCATATTTCATCATGCATCATATTTCAACCACTTACCCTACCTTAGACCTGACAAGCTTTGGTCACATAGGTCATACTCATATCGTAGAAAGTGGTAGCATGCTATCAATTAAGATTTCAATCAGACATCTTATTTAAACACCTCATACATAAACATATCAAAGCATGCTAACAATTAAGGCTTCCTTATCAACCATTCCATTTAACACCACATACATATACATATGATCATCCCCAACCATAAACATATATCATAGGGTAGTTTGACCTTTACAAACCCTAGTCCTAGTGGGTTGGCCGAAACATCAAGAGTAGGGAAATATTAGGACTTTTGCATTAATCATTCACACATACATTTATTCAAACACCTTGTATACTTATCTTAAACATGGATATATTGTAGGATAATTCAACCCTCACTAACCCCTTTTTCTAAGCCTTGGCCGAAACCCATCCAAGTTCAAAACCCTAGGTTTTGCTATCACAAAAATGTAGGGACACAACATATAGGTATACTCTAAATTCCAAGGGGTCTTCACATGCATCAAGGGGTAACCAAGGTCCCTTCTTGGGTGTTGGCCGAAACCTACACAAGGGTGTAACCCTAGGTTTTGTTCACAACATTTGCATAAACCACACATATACATATATCCTAAGTTCCAAGGGTCTAATTATGTAACAAAAGAGAACAAGGCCTTCCCCTAAGGGGGTGGCCGAATCTTACAAGAACCAAAACCCTAGTTCTTCTTCCCTTTTGTTCAACTATCATGAAGGAAATCAATATACACATATTCCCTAAGTATCAAGGGTCTAATCATGTAACAAAAGAAAACAAGGCCTTCCCCTAAGGGGGGTGGCCGAAACATACAAGAACAAAAACCCTAGGTTTTTGTTTACAACATGTTAAAGGATACCACATTCAAGAACTATTACACTGCAGGCGAGGGATACTTACATCCTTTCGCTTGATTTCTACTTCTCTAAGATCTTAAGGTGCCCTTGGTTAAAGGAAGGTGAGTGTTTCCCTTGTTTGCCTTCTCTTAGAAATCTTGGCCCTAGTAGAAGGCAAGAACCTTAAAGGGTTCTTCTTCCTTCCAATTCCCTAGGGTTAAAACCCTAGGGTTTACTTTTCGAAAATGGAGAGGGAGAAGAAGAGACTTTCGGTGGAGAAGTGAAGAGGAAGATGAAGAGGTAGTTATTCTAACCACTTCCTTCTCTTATTTATACTTTTCTCTTGAAGAGACATGTCTCTTCACTTCCCTAGTTTTTAACAAGCATGTTTCTCCTTCTCTAACAAGAAACATGGCTTGGTGCAATGGTTAAGACATTGCTAGTGCAACTAGGAGGTTCAAGGTTCAATCCCTGCTTCCTCCCTTCTATATTTCCTTTTTATTACATTTTGCACTAATCCAAGCCCATTAAGCCAAGCCCATCATGAAATCTCATAATATTAATTATATTCCATGAATTCATATATTTCATAATATTTCATGATAATATTTCATGAATTCCATAATATTTCATATTTATGAATTCATAATATTTCATAATATTTCATGATAATATTTCATGAATTCCATAATATTTCATATTTATGAATTCATAATATTTCATAATATTTCATGATACTATTTCATGAATTCCATAATATTTCATATTTATGAATTCATAATATTTCATAATATTTCATGATACTATTTCATGAATTCCATAATACTTCATATTTATGAATTCATAATATTTCATGATACTATTTCATGAATTCCATAATATTTCATATTTATGAATTTATATATTTCCTAATATTTCATATGGGAAATTTCGGGGCGTTACAAGACGGGCCGAGCCGTAACAAGTTATGCTATGATAAGTATGCCATGAATGTCTTATGAATGATGAAACATGAAAAGTATTTTACTTTATGTATGGGCTTGTACCAGACCGAAGTATGGGTCCAAGGGATGGGCACCTTAAGAACGCCCCGGTTCTGGACTACCGAAGCTGTCTACGGTTCTGGCACTACCGGAGCTGTGCAACAGGGATGGGCACCTTAAGAACGCCTCGGTTCGGGGACTACCGACTATGCTGTCCTTACCCTAGTAGGTTGGGGCTCGCGACCTCGGACTTGCTAGGGATGCGCGCTATGATGTATGTATGTGGTACAAGCCGGGGACCCCAAATGATGTTATGATGATTATGTTTAAGAAATAAAAAGTATGTTTTTAAAGATTAAGCATCCTTATGATATATATGCATTGCCCATGCATTCATTATGAAAAAGTATGTTTATGAAAAGTATGTTCATGAAAAGTATGATTTTAAACTAAGCATCCATATATGTATATGCATTCGACTCATGCCTCCATTCATGTTATGCATTATGCTATGATGATAAGATTTTATGCTTACGCTTCATGTTAAGAAATATGCATGAGAACAAATGATCTATGCCATGATAATGTTAAGAAGATGCTCATATGTTATGATAGGAAGAATGTTCATTATGTTTATGTTCGTGCCAAGTATTATGCCATGCTTAGAATGTTACTATGTTTATGTTCATGCCAAGTATTATGCCATGCTTAGAATGCTACTATGTTTATGTTCATGCCAAGTATTATGCCATGCTTAGAATGCTACTATGTTTATGTTCATGCCAAGTGTTATGCCATGCTTAGAATGCTACTATGTTTATGTTCATGCCAAGTGTTATGCTATGCTTAGAATGCTACTATGTTTATGTTCATGTCAAGTATTATGCCATGCTTAGAATGCTACTATGTTTATGTTCATGCCATGCTATGTATACGATAAGTGATTTAAGATGTTATGTCCTAAGTAGAGCACCAAGTATGTTAATGTTTTCATGTGCTCATTATGAGATGATGAATGATGAATGGTTTTGTGAGTAGGAAAGAGTCTTACTAAGCCTGTGTGCTTATAGTCTTATTTCCTTATACCGCAGATCATTCAAGGGGACAATGATGGAAGCAGCAGGAGGGCAAGAACGCATGTGTGTAGTAGTGACTTGGCCCAGGAAACTCTATGTTTACTATTTATGTTAGAACTTCACCTTAGTTACTTATATGTCTGAATAATGACCTATGGAACCTTATGATATGACGTTACGTATGACATGATATGATATGATGCTTAAGTTCAAAGTTAATATGCTAAGGTTCCTATGTCATTAAGTTAAGAATGGTAACAGGGCATGTATAAGTTAAAGTTATTCCACTGCCTTATGATGTCTACATGCCCTAAGCATGTTAACGTAACGCCGCTTATGAAAAAAAAAAGCGGGCGTTACATATACTTCATTATTCACATTTGCATCAACACTTGGTACTTCTACCTCCTTCAATGGTAATGCATAAGTAGTAAATATTTGTTCAACTGTTGGAGGACAACTAGAACTTGCACCACTCAGTTCGGGAATAAAATTCTAATTTACTATGTCAATTACCATCCTCTGATATGAATTTAATTGATTATAATAACTCTGATCCATACTAATTGAGACTTGTATGTTTTGCCCATAATTCTCATCAGATATGAATAGTTCATCATGATATATTCAATTATAGTAATTTACTGTAAACCCAAAGCTACAAAGATGTTCTTAAAATTTATCACAGTGTAAAAAAAATTACTATTATGCCACATTTTGCATGAATACATTATCTTATTGTGATCCATTTACTCAACATTACTAAATGCAAAATTCAAAAATTGATTCAACCCAGTCATAAACTCATCAATTAAACCATGACGGTCAAGTAAATTCTTTTTATGCATCCAACTTCTTTCATTCTCTATTTTATCTATTTCAAATTTATTACAACATTAATAAAAACTACTACACCTAAAAACTAGAGGGTATACTAATGGTCGTTATGTACTTAATTCACATACAATTGAAGAGAAAATATACAAATAAAATAGAAACATGAGCTAATACACTATCATTATTAAAGTAACTGGTGTAGGTATACCTAACAAAGGTTAATGAATATGAGTGTCTCTCTAAACACTTCAAATATAACCATGTACAAATAAAATTATAATAAGATATTATAATAACAAATATAAACCATTGTGGACAACTGTGGAAAGTCCCGGGCAGCCGCAGACTGGCTTGACAGGTTCAGATAGCCTTGGCCAGCCGTGGACAAGTGAGGTCGAGTGAGGCGGGCCTGGCTAGGCGAGGGAGAAGGCTAGCCCGAGCTTGACCAAGGGCAGCCATGGACAGCCAAGGTTGGCTGCACATCAGAGAGGGAGAGAAAAGGTAAGGGGGGGAGAGAGAGAGAGAGCATACTCGTCGGAGATCATGGTCGTAGGAGAAATCACTGTTGCAGCCACTGAGGGGAAAAGAAGTATAGGGCTAAGGGGATCGGGTAAATTTAGGTTTTCAGGGTTTTTAGTGATAAAAATACTTTCATCCCAAACGTTATCATTTATTTGATGACTAATCCATGGATTGGTAACAGATCTGTGACGAATCTATGGTTTCATCTCAGAATGGTAAAAAATTCAAAATAAAAAATAAATGTGTCCAAAACTTGCAAATGGACCTAGAGAGTTTGAAATACCATAAAATGTGAACAATAATCACTGCCCTATGTTTTCATCTTGATCTTCTGATTATATAAATGCCCTCAAATAAGAATTCGACCTAATATATTAAAAGCGGTGATTTTTTGAACAATAATTAGATTTTTGGACCATTAGTGTTAAAAAATCACTCATCTTAATATATTGGGTCAAATTGATATTTGAGAGTATTTATATAATCATGAAAACTAGATGAATACATATGTACTGATTTCATATCATTTTGATCTCTCTAAGTCCATCTGTCAGTTTCAGATACATTTATTTTTATTTTGAATTTTTACCATTCTATGAAAATTTTTAAGATTCGTTGCAGCATTAGCTACAAATCCTTGGATTCGTGGCCAAATCTATGATAAATCCTGGGATTCATCGCCAAATATGCAACGAATCCATGGATTCATCCCACAATGGTAAAAAATTTAAAATAAAAATAAAAATTTCTGAAATCGGGCGATGGATCTAAAGAGCTCAGAATGATATGAAATCAATTCCTATGTATTCATCTCAATCTCCGGATTATGTAAATTCTCTCAAACATTAATTTAACTCAATATATTTAGATCGGTGATTTTTTTACATCAAAATGCTCTAATGTTCAATTAATAACTCTTATTAGTATTTTACTAAATCATCGGTTGATTAAAGTCCATCTAATTGACATAGCTAAGAAAAAATATATATTGAGTCAAATTAATATTTGAAAGTATGGATATAAT